>PGWS01022241.1:0-12429 GCA_002896235.1 Cicer reticulatum | reverse complement strand
ATCTTGTAGTTTATATATATTTTGTAGTTGGTATATATTTTTAAGAATATGATACAATTAGGATATATACAATTTTATATAAGTGCTTCTAAATTAACTAACTAACTTCTAATTATTTTAAATCAGTTCTATCAAATCTCTATCCATATTTAACCTATAGATTTATACATCAACCACATTATAAATCGCCTCATACAAGTCTATTAAAATAGTTAGTATTAAGGTCCAGCATTTTTATTGATTTCATAATTTTATGACTATTATAAACTTTATGCTAATTATGTATCAAAATGGAATTATTTTATTTATATTTCAAAAATTTCTTTAAGTGTTTCCAATTTGGATTATGCATTCAAAAGACTGTTAACATGTCAATCATCTGCTTCATTTTTAATCTATGTACTTAAATTTGTATTTTAACCAATTAAGTTAAATTAATGTGATTTTTATGCAGGTTTACCCTTCGATGTATGGGGACAGCCAACCTAGATTATTTATATATTGGACGGTAAGTAAATTAACTGATTTAAAGTAAAGGAAAAGTATACGATGTATTATTTATATTTCTTCAAATATAAGTGAATATCAATAAAAATTTGCTAAAAGAAATAATAAGGTAATAACTGCAGAGGGATGCATATCAGAAAGACAGGGTGCTTATAATTACAATGTCCGGATTGATTCCAAACTAGTACAACATTGCACTGGAGCTGCATTTCTCCTATTCTATCTATAATGGACAACCAATTTGAATAGTTAATGATCTTGAAAGGTAATTTCTACTCAATTAATAGTTGACTTTAGAGCGATTAAAAAGTAATTTCTCCATACTTTTATTTTTTTTACTATTTTTATATAATAATGTGTAATCATCCGCCATTCAAAATTGTAAAGATGAAGTCATTGGATTACAAAAGGTATTATCACATTAATCATTTTAATAGAAAATTGACTATCACGAGGATTTTCAAAAATTATAATTACAACACAATAGAAGAACTATATAATTGATGAGGAAGTTAAACTTTGTTAAAACTGAATCAATGGTTAGTTTTTAATCTATTGTAAAGTTGTATGTCTTTTGAGAGGTTTTTTTTTTTTTTAATGGTTGATATTTTTCTTATTCATTCAATTTTATTCTTTATTTCTCACCATATAATTAATATCAAATTTTTTATTTTCTCTCTATTTAATTTCTTTTTTATTTTTATATCATTCTTTCTTTTTCTACTAAATATATTATTAGGGTTTAAATTACATCAATGTTAGATTGCTCAATAATTTTTTAACCTATATAAATTTTACAAAATCTATTATTGGATTTATAATTTATATCATTATATCATCCATATTAACTTTTACAAAAATGTAAAATAATTTGATATGTTATTGTGATTTATCAAAATTGACGTCTTATATATTTTTATTAAACGTTAATCATTATGAAACTCAATCATCAATCAAATGATTTATTCTATTTTTACTAAACGTTAATCTTATATATTATTAAACGTTAAATCTTATATGAGTTCAATCTCCTTTATTATTCTATTTTTTATTACATATCAAGATCTCAATATTTGTATATTGATTCACCAATGGATAGCCTTTATTATTTTTATGATTTCACTTAGTTGTCAAGCTAATATGTTGTTTTGTGTAAATGTATAAGTAACATAACTTTGTCACAAAACAAAACCATTGTTGAAGGTTTGTTTTTTTTTTTAAACTGTAGGATCCTACAAAGGGAATTGGTTGCTTAAATTGGATCTAATTTTAATGAAGAAATTGGGTACTGGCCATCGTCATTATTCACACATTTAAACTATAAGGCAACGACGATTCAATTTGGTGGAGAAATAATGAATAGAAAGTCACAGGGTCTCACACTTCTACCCAAATGGGTAGTGGACATTTTGCTGAGGAGGGTTTTGGAAAGCTTCATATTTTAAGAATTTGCAAGTCATGGATTCAAATAGAAACTTGATTCCATTGCCAAATCTACAAGTGCTTGCAAGCAATCAAAATTGTTATAACATAAAAGGAGGGACTAATCATTTCATGGGATTATTTTTACTATGGTGGACCTGGCAAAGAATGACAAATGTCCTTAAGAAGAGAATAGTAGATGAGAGTTCACTTTAGGATGTGTTATTTGAGCATAGTAGAAAAATGCATGCCATCTATAAGGTTTTACGCTTTAGCTATGTTGTAATATTTTTCCTAATAATTTTATATAAACATAAATTGTGCTTCTTTTTTTTTTCTTTCAAATTACCTTATTAGAGTGATCTACCAATCCACAAAATTCAACGCAAAATGCTACAATAACTTCTCATGTGACTATTTGTTGAGCCAAAATATAAAATCAAGTGGTTTGAAGATAGCAAACAAGTTAATTAATCACTAATTTTATTTTGATTGTGTTGCTATTTAACTTGTGCTTTTGAATATATTATTTGAAGATAGGTAATCAAGTGCATATGTACAATAATTAAGATCATTATGGTTTATACAAGATCATTATGGTTTCATAAGAATACATTCTTAGCAAACCAAGATCATTCTAGTTCATAAGAATAGTAGTTGGGCAAACAAAATCATTCTGATTTATTACAATATCATTTTGATCGATCAAGAATGAAAAGGACATTGCTGCAAATGCATGCACCTTCTGCAGAAGTTCATTCTGATTTATTACAGATGCATACACCTTATGCAGAAAGTTCAGCTTGCGTCCCAAGGCAGAAACTAACCACAAATAGTTGTTAAAACAATTCTCAGTCACAATATTCATTCAAGGCACAAACAATAACTTTTTGGGTGCAAAGGAAAATTTTTGGATAAAATAGAACAATGTTATTAATTACCATTATGACAGTTGGATCAGTAATGGTTATATGAGCTTTTCTTAAACCTTTGGTCTATAAAAAGACATCAAGGTGAAGACAACAACAATAGTTTCTAGGGGCATCATTCATCACTAAACAATCATATCAACAAAAGCCCAATTCTCTTTACTAGATTCAACATCTTTTACTAAGTTATTTATGATAATCATTTTGAACAAGTGTTGCAAAAGAGTTCTAATCTTATAACCTTCTTTATATTCCAATTGAAACTCAAGTCTATTCCTTAAAGATAGTTAAGGGTTTGTAAAAATCTTTTTTTGATCAGAAGGTATCGTGTAAATCCTTCTGGACAAAAAGATATCTATAAAGAATAATCATTTCAAGGTGAAAGGGAATGTTGTAACTGATCAAATTAGAAAATTGGTGAAAGCCAAGAACATTCTTGTGAAGCACATTAAATAAAAACTCACAATTTGTGAGGACTAGATCGTAGTCCAACCTTGGATGAAATGTATACATCTTTGTGTGATTCTCTCTATCCTATTCCTATTATTATATCACTCATTATCACTAATCACGTAGAAATTGATATGTTTAATTTATTTTTTTTACTAACAGGAACGAGGTACATAAACAAGTATAAATAGACATATTTTAGACCGAGTTAGTTTGCTAAATAGCAGCAATAAAATATTTAAACTACAATCATATTATTCTCTCCTTCCTTATGATTAATATCTGCTACTTCGTTTGACATCAGAGCATGGTGATCTGCACTTGGGTTTTTGTTATCTAAATGTATTACTATGATTATTTATAGTATTATAGCCAAGATTCATATTCTTTAAAATGTGATGTAAATTATCAATAATAATTGAATTTATAATGCATATTATTTGCATATTTATCTATTGCAAGTACACGGTTGAACTTATTCAAAATATCATAAATACAACTTTTAAGTTAGGTGCAAATGCCATATCAACCTAAAATTTAGCTATGGGTCAAAACTATTTGATTTCAGCCTTAAGCCTTTGAATTATTTTAACAAGTCATACTTAGTATAAACCAACCGTTATTCTCCTTATAGCTTCTCAGCCCTTATTCAATTACTATATATTTTAGTACTGATAGCATTTCAACAAATGTACTGAATCGTTGCAAGTAATAATTAAAAAGGTAGTACCGAGTGTCGAACTCAAGGATTGCGTTTTACTATCGAATTATATTTAATCACTAAAATTGAATAAAATGTTCCCGGATTAATTGAAATTATATTTAAAATTAACAATAGTAATAAAATTGATCATTTATAATAAGAAAAATGTTAGGGATGAGTATCACTTCGAATCCAACCTTGGTGTCTAATTGGATCCTAGTTACTGAATTCCTTTATTGAGTTATTACCGAATTCTCTTGATTATTCTTGCCCTAATATCTTAGTGACAGAACCTTTAATTCCAAAGTAACCCCTAATTCTAGTGGATTTAAGATTAGAATTAAGTCTTACCGTACAAGAATTCTCTTTTAAATTATTGTCTTTGCAACTAATTTAATTGGTTTCATGACCTGCATTTATCACATGACTACAAATTCATGAAGTTCTCATCTCAAACATCGTAAACTCATACTTCGTTTCTAAGCGGAAATCGTAGAACATTTTAATGTTGATCGAGAATAAAAAGCACTTGGCTCGTGTTTTAATGTGTTATGTTGTGCGTTGCGCGCTTTAGGCGGCGAATAACCAGTGACATCAGCGTGAAATGCGCTTGGGGTGTGGAAGAAAAGCGGATACAGTATATCAGCGGTGAAATTGTGCTTGGGGCGCGCAATATCTTATGTCTAGAGTTTAGGGAATGTGTCTCCTTCTTTGAGTCGAGTTAGGTTGGGGTCAAACATGACAGTTGTAGCTATGGATCATAGATTTCAAGTTGCATTTTTGTTTGACTCCAATTGACATTTAAATCCAGATATGGCTGAAATACTCGACCTATGTCATGTTGATTTCGAACAAAATTCAGCACTATTAAAGAAGAAACAAGCACTCTCCGAATACCTCTACTTATGCAAGGGAAAAGAACATAAAATTTTGATTAAAAGCAAAAGAAATAAAATTATAAGATCTTATCACTTAACTCCTTAAAGTATAATGAACAATTAGATATGCAATAAGACCTTAAAACAATGAAATGTTGGTTACTGCTGAAGCACATACCTACTCATACTGCAGATACTCAAGTTTCATCAATTCTAAAAACCATTTTCTAATGGATTACCTAATTTCTCATTTTTATGCTGCTTCTTCAGAATCTTCATTAATGATTCTTCGAGTTTACATGTTTATAATATAGTAATTATGTTGATGTTTGTATTTCTTATAATTATTAAAATACATAACTATTCTTAAGAATTGACATGAATTCTATATTTGTTTATTGCATTTTAATTTCAAGTATGAATGAAATATGTTCGAAGTGATCATGGAGGAGAATTTTTGGAAAACAATATTTGATAGTGGTTAATGAGAATGGAATCTCACAACGACTTATCATCTCCTAGCACACCACAACATGAAGTTATAGGATTTGGCAAAATGAATCCCTTCAATTTGAATCCATGGCTAGAACAATATTAAATGAGATGGAAGTTACAAAAACTTTCTAGACATAAAGCAATTAACATTGCATGTTATATTCAAAATATAATTTAATTAGGCCAATATTGAATAAACACCATTATGAATTTATGGAAGGGTAAAAAGCTAAATATCTCTTACTTTAAATAAATTTGGTTGTATTTGTTATATGTTAAACACTAAAGACAATATTGGCAAATTTGAAAGATCAAAAGCTTATAGAATGTTTAATAGAGAACTTAGATTATGGAGGAGTCAAGACATGTTAAAGTTGATGAGAATAACTTGACCTTAAAAAAGTCAAAGCAAGTTGAGGATACAACACAAGTTTACTAGAACCAAAAGGAAGCAAATGCAGACAAACCAAAAGAACCCAAACAATCAGAGGATGCAAGTAGAGTCAGAGGAATATGACCAATTCAGAAGCAGTCAAAATAACTCAGAAGTCAGAACTGGATGGAAGTAGAAGTTATCCCCATCCAAAAAAATATGATTATTGGAAATTATAATGCTCCTCCAAAGATTAGATCATCACTGAATGACACAACCTTGTTGGTCTATATCATCAATTAAAACATACCTTTGTTGATGAAACACTGATAGACGATGGATGGATCCCTGCATATACAAGAAAAAGTTGATTTAAATTTTCAAAAATGATGTTTGGGATCTAGTACCTATACCCAAGAAAAACATTATTGGAACCAAATGGGTTTTCATAAATAAGTTAAGTGAAAAGGTAGAAGTTTTTAGAAACAAGGTCAGACTTGTTCACAAGGTACAATGAACAAGGTGTTGGTCAGCTAGAGGCAATTTGTATCCTACTTCCATTTTTTCCGTTATAATAACATTACATTATTTCAAATAGATGTTGAAAGTGTCTTCCTAATGGGATGTTAATTTAAGGATTAGTAGTATTCTTGGTTTCAATAATTTGAGATGAATATGATTTTAATCTCTCTAAATTTAATTTTTAGATTTCATCTCTATTATTTTAGATTTTAACTTTTAGTCATCACAAAATTTTTAACTACAAAAATCCTGATGTGGAACATTGTCATTCATATTTAATAATTTGGCTTATTTTATGTACTTGACTTTGATTATTTTTTTTAATTAAAATAATTGAATAAAAACATTAATAAATAATAATAAATGAAAACATAACCATTGTTTCATTATCTTAATGACAATTTCCTACCATTGTTTTCTTCGTCATTAGTGTGACATTCTCGTCTATTAAATGAGACGTTTTGTTTTTCAATATCGATGTCGTGTTCATTTTATTCAAATTAATTTGATTCAAATAGACAGATCAACAATGATTTCACCGCCTTAACGTTGCAAATTCGAATGATGAAGTATTCCGATCTCTTTTCATTATGTCAAATTTGCAGACATTATTACTGTTATATGCAATTATTTGTCTTGTGAATTTGTGTTCAAGTATTATTTTTTTCGTTTTTAACAAATATGTGTTGTGTTGTTCTCGAATATGTAACTCTTTTAATAACAATGAATTGAATATTGTTTGTAAGGTCAAAAAAAAATCTGTAACAACAAACCTATAAATTTTCCATACAAAAACAGAAAAAGAAAACAAACCCAACAACACTTGATAGGCAAAATATAAATTGAGCAACATAAACGTAACTACTTCTATGATCTGTTTGCCTCAACTAACACTTGTATGACAATGATCTAGCTTCTCATATTGCAGCTAAAAAAAAAAAGATAATCTCCAAAGAGAGTGGACCAACACTTCCTCGAAAGTGCAGTAGCCAATATCCTTGATGTTCCATTTTGGTATATTTTACTGTTTAGAAATATAAGATGATATCAAATGTTCCTCCAAAGTAACCATGTGTTATTAGGCGTACTTGGATCTACATTTGTTGGGTAATGAAGGTTTGAAAAATTTGCCTACATTACGGATCATTTTAAGAGGAATTGTATAAAAAGCCATCTTGTAGTAATATAGTTAAGAGAGGGGCGTGACTAAGAAAAGAGAAATAGTAGTTATGGGATCATTTTATGGGGTCTAAACTACTGATTACGTGGCTTGAGTTTTTTTTGTTTGTAATAATAGTTAGTATCGAACCACTTGTTTTTCTCCCTATAGCTTTTAGAGCCCAAATTCAAGTACTATATATTTTAGTATTTATAGCGTTTCAACAAATGTACTGAATCCTTGCAAGTAATGATTAAAACGGTAGTACCGAGTGTCGAACTCAAGGATTGCGTTTTATGATGTGCGTCGCGCGCTTTAGGCGCGAATGGACAGTGACATCAGCGTGAAATGCGCTTGGGGTGCACCCGGGGAGCAGATCAACAGTAACATCATGTTGATTTCTCACTAAAATTCAACACTGCATTAAAACAAAGAAACAAAGCAAAACTCTGAAAAATCTCTACTTAATCAAGGGAATAAGAATATAAACATTTCATTAAAGCAAAGAAATAAAATTAACAAAATATATCAAATAACTCCTTAAATTAACTAATGAATAAAAGATAAATAAGACTAAAAATAATGAAAAATATCCATATGATGAAGATTCATCAGGTACTCATATACAGATACTCAAATTTTTCTTTTCATGGATAAATAAAACATTTTCGATGGAAGACTAATTTCTTAAATTAATCCACTTTTCAGAATTTCTGCAAGACCTTGAGTTTCGTTTTATAATGTTAATTTCATGTTGATGATTCTATTTATTTTTATTCGATTATGTTATTATTCTTAAGAAATAATGATGACTGCCACAAAGTGTTTAGTGCATTTTGAAAACAAGTAATGAATGAAAAATATTAGAAGTGATTATGGGGGAGAATTTGAAAACAAGTTTTTTGAAAGTTTTTGTGATGAGAATGGAATCTCACATAACTTCTTCTCTCCTAGAACACCACAACAAAATGGAGTTATAGAAAGAAAGAATAGATCCTTTCAAGAAATGACTAGAACAATATTAAATGAGATGGAAGTTTACAATTAACTTTCTAGAAAGCCTCTTGTAGTTAGTAATAGTTAAGAGAGGAAATGCTATAAAAGAGAACAAACTTTTTAGAATAGGAAGGATTCATTCAATAGGTCGTATCTAAGAAAAGGAATAGTGAACTTGACATAATTGAATTTTATCCCGGAGAAATCTTTTTAAAAAAATAATAATATACTGGGAGGATCACTTTGAAAAAATCACAAACTAGTTACAATCCATCCCTGTATTTGAAGTTTGATTTCACTTCTATTTGAATAATGGTTCCAAAATTGGACATCTTAATGTTTAATAGAAAATAATGGTGAATCGCGATTTATTGCAATCCTAAGATAAATACACTTCCCGTTCATATTTCCCCTTGTATTTAAGGGTCCAACTGCATCGTTTATAAAGCAGAGGCTCTAATTATTTTCGTAAAAGGTGGGAAATTCGGGTCTAGTTGTTTCTCATATGTAGCATGTGGTTGATACTCTTTTCTTGGGTGAATGAATGGTGGAGAACTGGTGCACTCGTAGGACGATTCTCTAAAGTTTTGAGGTAGTCTTAGGTCTTTGAATGAACTTTACAAAAAAAATTGGGGTAAATGTGGGGTACACATTTTTGGGGATCGCATAAAGTTTCCTAAATTGTAAAGTTGGGTCTCTAGTTTAAGTATCTTCGTTTACCAATAGGGGATAACCCTCATAGGGAATGAAATTGGGCACCATTAATTCGTTTAATTGCTAACTAGTTGGGTTCACATAGTTATAGGTATATTGGTCTTGGTTGTAGGGTGGTCCTTATTAATTTGGTTTTGAATAGTACCGTTATATTTTATCTCTCTTTTATGAAGGTGTTGACCGTTATATTTTATCTCTCTTTTGTTAGTTCGGGTTACTTCTTGCGTGTAAGTAATTCCCATAATAGAAATGCTCTATCAGAGGAGGATACCAAGTCTTGGAAAAGATTTGGAAGAGTTAGGCCCTTCTATAGGTTATGCTCTTCTAGTGGAAATTACTTCAGGATAGGATTCTCGTAGACAAAAGGTTATTGTTGACCTTACTGATATGTCTTGTTTGTTTTTTGGGGAGCGAATGGATCAACTACTCAATTTTTTATTACTTGTGATCTGGTCTTGCAGGTGTGGTATATAAAATTTGATGGTTATGCTGGGAGTTAGTGTTGCCTCATGATCTAGCTTGTCTTTTTGCAGTGGTTGAAACCTCTTGTGAGGGAATTAAGAATACGCTAGGTTGATTATGGTCTAACATTCAATTGTGTGGTCTTCTTGGAAGTCCCGAAATAAAGATTTTTGGAAACCAAGTCGGTCCTTTGAACATTTTCACTTTGTGGTTTTCATGTTAACAAAGATACTTTGTGAAAATATTTATTGCAACTAATAATTTGATTGAGTGTGCAGTAAATAGAACACATAACGAGATGAAGTCACTCATTTTACTAAACAACTCACTCATTTTTTTTTAATCACTAAAAATAAAACTTTAACTTCAAAGTAAATGTTTTCATTCAAGAATTGAACATAGCAAAGTAATATTTCATAAGACATTGTTTCTACTGGTTGAAAATGTTTTTCATTAATTATTTTTATCAAAGTTTAAACTTCAAATCAAAAGTAGTTTCTACTGGAAAATACTTAGACATTGACTAAACCATATGGTTCTTCAACAACTGTTAGAAATCAAACATAGTTTTCATCATAAAATTTCACTTTTTACCCGCAAGTTTATATTTTAAACCAAAAATCATACTTTAACTAGTTTAATTTATTTATTATCGAAATCGATATTTTAAACCTAGGTATAAATTTTCTTCTATCAACAGACACTTAAAATCAGTTATATCACTTACAAATGTCATAAATCAAAGTAACTTAAAATATTTCATGCCTTTCAAATTCTACAATGTTGACTACCAAATTATTATAAAGAAAATGGAAAATAGAATCGAAAACACCCCACAAAATGGAGGGAAAAAAAGCCACACAAAGACCACAAATAATGCCACACATTGAAGACGAGCCAAAGAAAAATGCGAGAGAAAAACATAATCTACGTGAGAGCCTAAAATAAAAGATGAAAAAGAAAAATTATACAAAGGAATAATTTTGAGTAAAAAATAATTCTAAATTACTCTTTAGTGAATGAAGAACAAAATGAAAACAAAATAGAGTGGGACACACCATGACAAACAAATATATAAAGAAAATTAAGCACCAATTTTATTTAAATATTTCAAAATTAATTATTTTGCAAAAGATAATTAAAGTATTTAACTTTTTAAAAATATGTTATAAAATATTCTCGATATATTCAAGATAATTAATTATAAAATAAATAATCAAAATAAGATATAGTTAAAAACAATTAAATACAACAATGTGCTTATTTAACATATTGCAAATACATAATAAAATATTACTTTCATTACCAACACACGTAAAAAACACTTATTATTTTTTTAAAATATTTACGCTATCTTATAAAAGTACTTATATAATATTTATAAATTATATACTCATAATGTATAAATATTATGACCACTTATAGTAAGTACCACATATGAAGCAATTATCAACAAAATTATATATATTTCAAAATATTTTTAGTATCCAATTTTAATTATTTAAAGTCTTAATTGATAAAATAATTTATTATAAAATTTAGGATGTTAAAATTATTTTCTCATTTAAGAAATTTTGTATCCAAAATTTTCTGGTAGATAAATGAACTAGTATCTAAACCACTCACAAGAATCGACCGTAATATCTAAGGATATATAATAAATATATTGAAGGCAAAACATGTCAAAAGTCAATTAACTTAATTTGATATGCTAATTAACATAACACAATGAATCATTTAAACACATAACACAACATTTCAATCATGAAAGTAATAACACAACTATTCATTATAAGCATCAGGTTATTGTCACCTCTTTTAGCGATGATGACTGATCGGGGTAGCTAGTCTCTCTTACTCGTGTAGTCAATTCTTATGGTACCATAACTGTGTCATCCAATATTCAAATATGAGTAATTAAGAGATCTTTATGTGGTGTGAGTGTGCAGAGGCGGCACCAAACTCCTACCCCTTACTCAAGTTAAAATCCACTTAATTACACATATCTAATAATTTATTTATAATTTAACAACTAATTATAACAACAAAATAAAGAACACTTGCATCATATGAGCACCAATTAAAGTAAAGAAATATAGAATTATTTCAACTTTTAAACACTCTCAATTACTCTAAAACTATTCACAAATTCTCAACACTTAGACGCCTCAAAACACAACATTTTTAACCTTCACCTATAATCACATATACATGGCAATAAAATAATTGAATAATTGGGCATCAATGGTGTAAAATTATTCTCTGCAATCCAGAACAAGAAATTTATCCACAATTAAATTAATAATTCACCTTTTTTTCTTGAATCAATCTTTATTCATTAAACAAAATTGAAACAAGTATTTTTCAATTAGCAAGTAAAGTAAGCAACTATTTTTACTCGAAGTTAATATAACAATCATAAATTAAAATAAATCTCGTAGTACACAAATATTTGTGGTTAATCAATACTCTAAAATTTGATTTAAAGACTTATATTATTTTTAAAAGGATCACTAATCTTTTAATACCTACATAAAATAATTTTTTCTTCATAATTTCAAACTTTTCCTTAGATTACTTCTTAATGAATCTTACGATTTTTTTAACTACTTTTAAAATTAATAGATTACTAAAAAATTTCACAAATATCTTAAACACCAAATACCTTCAGATATTTAAACACTCTTAAAATCATTTTTACCTATATTTTTGAAACAAATCAAATCTGTATAAAAATTAGATACAAAATTTTCCTACAACTCACAAGACTCCTTAACACCTAAATTTTCTGATAAACTATTTTATTAATTAAATAGAAT
>PGWS01022240.1:0-10210 GCA_002896235.1 Cicer reticulatum | reverse complement strand
TTACGTGGCTTGAGTTTTTTTTTTTTTTGTAATAATAGTTAGTATGGGACCACTTGTTTTTCTCCCTATAGCTTTTAGAGCCCAAATTCAATTACTATATATTTTAGTACTGATAGCATTTCAACAAATGTACTGAATCGTTGCAAGTAATAATTAAAAAGGTAGTACCGAGTGTCGAACTCAAGGATTGCGTTTTACTATCGAATTATATTTAATCACTAAAATTGAATAAAATGTTCCCGGATTAATTGAAATTATATTTAAAATTAACAATAGTAATAAAATTGATCATTTATAATAAGAAAAATGTTAGGGATGAGTATCACTTCGAATCCAACCTTGGTGTCTAATTGGATCCTAGTTACTGAATTCCTTTATTGAGTTATTACCGAATTCTCTTGATTATTCTTGCCCTAATATCTTAGTGACAGAACCTTTAATTCCAAAGTAACCCCTAATTCTAGTGGATTTAAGATTAGAATTAAGTCTTACCGTACAAGAATTCTCTTTTAAATTATTGTCTTTGCAACTAATTTAATTGGTTTCATGACCTGCATTTATCACATGACTACAAATTCATGAAGTTCTCATCTCAAACATTCGTAAAGTCCACTTCCGTTTCAAAATATAAATCGTAGAACATTTTAATGTTGATCGAGCAATAAAAAGCATTAGGCGTGTTTTAATGTGTTATGTTGTGCGTTGCGCGCTTTAGGCGCGAATAAACAGTGACATCAGCGTGAAATGCGCTTGGGGTGTACCCGGGGCGCGGATACAGTAACATCAGCGTGAAATGTGCTTGGGGCGCGCAATATCTTATGTCTAGAGTTTAGTGAATGTGTCTCCTTCTTTGAGTCCGAGTTAGGTTTTGGGGTCTTCATGACAGTTGTAGCTATGGATCATAGATTTCATTTGCATTTTGTTTGACTCCAATTAGACATTTAAACTCCAGATATGGCTGAAATACTCCACATATGTCATGTTGATTTCTCACCAAAATTCAGCACCGTATTAAAACAAAGAAACAACGCAAAACTCCGAAAAACCTCTACTTAATCAAGGGAATAAGAACATAAATATTTCATTAAAGCAAAGAAATAAAATTAATAAGATATATCAAATAACTCCTTAAAGTAACTAATGAACAAAAGATAAATAAGACTAAAAACAATGAAAAATGTGCATATGATGAAGAGCCATCAGGTACTCATATACAGATACTCAAAGTTTTCAATAAAACATTTTCGATGGAAGACTAATTTCTCAAATTAATCCACTTTTCAGAATTTCAGCAAGACCTTGAGGTTCATTTTATAATGTTAATTTCATGTTGATGATTCTATTTCTTTTTATTCGATTATATTATTATTCTTAAGAAATAATGATGACTGCCACAAAGTGTTTATTGCATTTTAAAAACAAGTAATGAATGAAAAATGTTAGAAGTGATCATGGAGGAGAATTTGAAAACAAGTTTTTTGAAAGTTCTTGTGATGAGAATGGAATCTCACAAAACTTATCATCTCCTAGCACACCACAACAAAATGGAGTTATAGAAAGAAAGAATAGATCCCTTCAAGAAATGGCTAGAACAATATTAAATGAGATGGAAGTTACAAAAACTTTCTAGACATAAGCAATTAACATTGCATGTTATATTCAAAATATAATTTAATTAGGCCAATATTGAATAAAACACCATATGAATTATGGAAGGGTAAAAAGCCAAATATCTCTTACTTTAAATAAATTTGGTTGTATTTGTTATATGTTAAACACTAAAGACAATATTGGCAAATTTGAAAGATCAAAAGCTTATAGAATGTTTAATAGAGAACTTAGATTATGGAGGAGTCAAGACATGTTAAAGTTGATGAGAAATAACTTGACCTTAAAAAGTCAAAGCAAGTTGAGGATACCACAAGTTTACTAGAACCAAAGGAAGCAAATGCAGACAAACCAAAAGAACCCAAACAATCAGAGGATGCAAGTAAGTCAGAGGAATATGACCAATTCAGAAGCAGTCAAAATAACTCAGAAGTCAGAACTGGATGGAAGTAGAAGTTATCCCATCCAAAAAATATGATTATTGGAAATTATAATGCTCCTCCAAAGATTAGATCATCACTGAATGACACAACCTTGTTTGGTCTACTATCATCAATTAAACATACCTTTGTTGATGAAACACTGATAGACGATGGATGGATCCCTGCAATACAAGAAAAGTTGATTAAATTTTCAAAAAATGATGTTTGGGATCTAGTACCTATACCCAAGAAAAACATTATTGGAACCAAATGGGTTTTCATAAATAAGTTAAGTGAAAAGGTAGAAGTTTTTAGAAACAAGGTCAGACTTGTTGCACAAGGTTACAATGAACAAGGTGTTGGTCAGCTTAGAGGCAATTTGTATCCTACTCCATTTTTCCGCTTATAATAACATTACATTATTTCAAATAGATGTTGAAAGTGTCTTCCTAAATGGATGTTAATTTAAGGATTAGTAGTATTCTTGGTTTCAATAATTTGAGATGAATATGATTTTAATCTCTCTAAATTTAATTTTTAGATTTCATCTCTTATTATTTTAGATTTTAACTTTTAGTCATTCACAAATCTACAAATTGAGTGTGGATCGAGCAAATCACTTTACCATAATTGTGGCTACGTGAGTGTTAGTAACATGGACTCTAATTATTTTTTTTAGATTAAAATAAATTGAAATAAAAACAATTAATAAGAATAATAAAAAAAATGAAAAAACATAAACCATTGTTCATTATCTTTAATGACAATTCCTACATTGTTTTCTTCGTCAATTAAGTGTGACATTCTCGTCTATTAAATGAGACGTTTTGTTTTTCAATACAGATGTCGTGTTCATTTTATTCAAATTAATTTTGATTCAAATCAGACAGATTCAATCAATGATTTCACCGTCCTTAACGTTGCAAATTCGAATAGATGAGTATTCCGATCTCTTTCATTATGTCAAATTTGCAGACATTTTACTGTTATATGCAATTAATTTGTCTTGTGAATTTGTTCAAGTATTATTTTTTTCGTTTTTAACAAATATGTGTTTGTGTTGTTCTCGAATGATGTACTCTTTTAATAACAATGAATGAATATTGTTTGTAAGTCAAAAAAAAAATCTGTAACAACAAACCTATAAAATTTTCCATACAAAAAACAGAAAAAGAAAACAAACCCAACAACACTTGATAGGCAAAATAAAATTGAGCAACATAAACGTAACTACTTCTATGATCTGTTTGCCTCAACTAACACTTGTATTGACAATGATCTAGCTTCTCATATTGCACTAAAAAAAAAAAAAGATAATCTCCAAAGAGAGTGGACCAACACTCCTCGAAAGTGCAGTAGCCAATAATCCTTGATGTTCATTTTGGTATATTTTACTGTTTAGAAATATAAGATGATATCAAATGTTCCTCCAAAGTAACCATGTTTTATTAGGCGTATTGAATCTACATTTGTTGGGGTAATGAAGGTTGAAAAAATTTGCCTACATTACGGGATCATTTTAAGAGGAAATGTATAAAAAGCCATCTTGTTAGTAATTAGTTAAGAGAGGGGCGTGACTAAGAAAAGAGAAATAGTAGTTATGGGATCATTTTATGGGGTCTAAACTACTGATTACGTGGCTTGAGTTTTTTTTGTTTGTAATAATAGTTAGTATCGAACCACTTGTTTTTCTCCCTATAGCTTTTAGAGCCCAAATTCAAGTACTATATATTTTAGTATTTATAGCGTTTCAACAAATGTACTGAATCCTTGCAAGTAATGATTAAAACGGTAGTACCGAGTGTCGAACTCAAGGATTGCGTTTTATGATGTGCGTCGCGCGCTTTAGGCGCGAATGGACAGTGACATCAGCGTGAAATGCGCTTGGGGTGCACCCGGGGAGCAGATCAACAGTAACATCATGTTGATTTCTCACTAAAATTCAACACTGCATTAAAACAAAGAAACAAAGCAAAACTCTGAAAAATCTCTACTTAATCAAGGGAATAAGAATATAAACATTTCATTAAAGCAAAGAAATAAAATTAACAAAATATATCAAATAACTCCTTAAATTAACTAATGAATAAAAGATAAATAAGACTAAAAATAATGAAAAATATCCATATGATGAAGATTCATCAGGTACTCATATACAGATACTCAAATTTTTCTTTTCATGGATAAATAAAACATTTTCGATGGAAGACTAATTTCTTAAATTAATCCACTTTTCAGAATTTCTGCAAGACCTTGAGTTTCGTTTTATAATGTTAATTTCATGTTGATGATTCTATTTATTTTTATTCGATTATGTTATTATTCTTAAGAAATAATGATGACTGCCACAAAGTGTTTAGTGCATTTTGAAAACAAGTAATGAATGAAAAATATTAGAAGTGATTATGGGGGAGAATTTGAAAACAAGTTTTTTGAAAGTTTTTGTGATGAGAATGGAATCTCACATAACTTCTTCTCTCCTAGAACACCACAACAAAATGGAGTTATAGAAAGAAAGAATAGATCCTTTCAAGAAATGACTAGAACAATATTAAATGAGATGGAAGTTACAATTAACTTTCTAGAAAGCCATCTTGTAGTTAGTAATTAGTTAAGAGAGGAAATGCTATAAAAGAGAACAAACTTTTTAGAATAGGAAGGATTGCATTCAATAGGGTCGTATCTAAGAAAAGTGAAATAGTGAACTTGACATAATTTGAATTTTATCCCGGAGAAATCTTTTTAAAAAAATAATAATATACTGGGAGGATCACCTTTGAAAAAATCACAAAACTAGTTACAATCCATCCCCTGTATTTGAAGTTTGATTTCACTTCTATTTGAATAATGGTTCCAGAAATTGGACATCTTATGTTAATAGAAAATAATGGTGAATCGCGATTTATTGCAATCCTAAGATAAATACACTTCCCGTTCATATTTCCCCTTGTATTTAAGGGTCCAACTGCATCGTTTATAAAGCAGAGGCTCTTAATTATTTTTCGTAAAAGGTGGGAAATTCGGGTCTAGTTGTTTCTCATATGTAGCATGTGGTTGATACTCTTTTCTTGGGTGAATGAATGGTGGAGAACTGGTGCACTCGTAGGACGATTCTCTAAAGTTTTGAGGTAGTCTTAGGTCTTTGAATGAACTTTACAAAAAAAATTGGGGTAAATGTGGGGTACACATTTTTGGGGATCGCATAAAGTTTCCTAAATTGTAAAGTTGGGTCTCTAGTTTAAGTATCTTCGTTTACCAATAGGGGATAACCCTCATAGGGAATGAAATTGGGCACCATTAATTCGTTTAATTGCTAACTAGTTGGGTTCACATAGTTATAGGTATATTGGTCTTGGTTGTAGGGTGGTCCTTATTAATTTGGTTTTGAATAGTACCGTTATATTTTATCTCTCTTTTATGAAGGTGTTGACCTTTATATTTTATCTCTCTTTTGTTAGTTCGGGTTACTTCTTGCGTGTAAGTAATTCCCATAATAGAAATGCTCTATCAGAGGAGGATACCAAGTCTTGGAAAAGATTTGGAAGAGTTAGGCCCTTCTATAGGTTATGCTCTTCTAGTGGAAATTACTTCAGGATAGGATTCTCGTAGACAAAAGGTTATTGTTGACCTTACTGATATGTCTTGTTTGTTTTTTGGGGAGCGAATGGAATCAACTACTCAATTTTTTATTACTTGTGATCTGGTCTTGCAGGTGTGGTATATAAAATTATGATGGTTATGCTGGGAGTTAGTGTTGCCTCATGATCTAGCTTGTCTTTTTGCAGTGGTTGAAACTCTTGTAGAGGGAATTAAGAATACGCTAGGTTTGATTATGGTCTAACATTCAATTGTGTGGTCTTCTTGGAAGTCCCGAAATAAAGATTTTTGGAACCAAGTCGGTCCTTTGAACATTTTCACTTTGTGGTTTTCATGTTAACAAATATACTTTGTGAAAATAATTTATTGCACTAATAATTTGATTGAGTGTGCAATAAATAGAACACATAACGAGATGAAGTCACTCATTTTACTAAACAACTCACTCATTTTTTTTAATCACTAAAAATAAAACTTTAACTTCAAAGTAAATGTTTTTCATTCAAGAATTGAAACATAGGCAAAATGTAATTTTCATAAGACATTGTTTCTACTGGTTTAGAAAATGTTTTTCATTAATTATTTTTATCAAAAGGTTAAACTTCAAATCAAAAGTAGTTTCTACTGGAAAATACTTAAGACATTGACTAAACCATATGGTTCTTCAACAACTTTAGAAATAAAACATAGTTTTCATCATAAAATTTCACTTTTTACCGCAAGTTTATCTTTTAAACCAAAAAATCATACTTTAACTAGTTTAATTTATTTTATTATCGAAATCGATATTTTAAACCATAGGTATAATTTTCTTCTATCAACAGAACACTTAAATCAAGGTTATATCACTACAAATGTCTTGACATAATCAAAGTAACTTAAATATTCATGCCTTCAAATCTACAACGTTGACTACCAAATTATTATAAAGAAAATGGAAAATATGAATCGAAAACACCGCACAAAATGGAGGGAAAAAAAGCCACACAAAGACCACAAATAATGCCACACATTGAAGACGAGCCAAAGAAAAATGCGAGAGAAAAACATAATCTACGTGAGAGCCTAAAATAAAAGATGAAAAAGAAAAATTATACAAAGGAATAATTTTGAGTAAAAAATAATTCTAAATTACTCTTTAGTGAATGAAGAACAAAATGAAAACAAAATAGAGTGGGACACACCATGACAAACAAATATATAAAGAAAATTAAGCACAAATTTTACTTAAATATTAGAAAATAATTTTTGAAAAATAGATTAATTAAGATTTAACTTTTTAAAATAATGTTATAAATTCTCGATATATTCAAGATAATTATTATGAAATAAAAACAAAATAAGATATAGTTAAAAATAATAAATACAACATGTGCTATTTAACGATATTGCACAATACATAATAAAACAATATACTTTTCATTACCAACACACGTAAACACACTTAATTTTATTTTTTTTAAAAAATAAATATTACGCGATAATCTAAAAAGTACTTATATAAATAATTTATAAATTATATTACTCATTCAAATGTATATAAATTATGACACTGATTAGAAGTACACATATGCAAGGAAAAATTAATCACAAAAATTATTTATATATATTTCAAAATATTTTTAGTATCCAATTTTAATTATTTAAAGTCTTAATTGATAAAATAATTTATTATAAAATTTAGGATGTTAAAATTATTTTCTCATTTAAGAAATTTTGTATCCAAAATTTTCTGGTAGATAAATGAACTAGTATCTAAACCACTCACAAGAATCGACCGTAATATCTAAGGATATATAATAAATATATTGAAGGCAAAACATGTCAAAAGTCAATTAACTTAATTTGATATGCTAATTAACATAACACAATGAATCATTTAAACACATAACACAACATTTCAATCATGAAAGTAATAACACAACTATTCATTATAAGCATCAGGTTATTGTCACCTCTTTTAGCGATGATGACTGATCGGGGTAGCTAGTCTCTCTTACTCGTGTAGTCAATTTCTTATGGTAACCATAACTGTGTCATCCAAATTCAAATATGAGTAATTAAGAGTATCTTTATGTGGTGTGAGTGTGCAAAGGCGGCACCAAAACTCCTACCCCTTACCTCAAGTTAAAAATCCACTTAATTACACATATCTAATAATTTATTTATAATTTACAACTAATTATAACAACAAAATAAAGAACACTTGCATCAATATGAAGCACCAATTAAAGTAAAGAAATATAGAATTATTTCACTTTTAAACACTCTCAATTACTCTAAAAACTATTCACAAATTCTCAACACTTAGAACGCCTCAAAACACAAACATTTTTACCTTCACCTATAATCACATATACATGCAAATAAATAATTGAATAATTGGCATCATGGTGTAAAATATTCTCTTAGCAATCCAAGAACAAGAAATTTATCACAATTAAATTAATAATTCACCTTTTTTTTCTTGAATCAATCTTTATCATTAAACAAAAATTGAAACAAGTATTTTTCAATTAGCAAGTAAAGTAAGCAACTATTTTTACTCGAAGTTAATATAACAATCATAAAATTAAAATAAATCTCGTAGTACACAAATTATTTTAGTGGTTAATCAATACTCTAAAATTTGATTTTAAAGACTTATATTATTTTAAAAGGATCACTAATCTTTTAATACCTTAAAATAATTTTTTCTTCATAATTTCAAACTTTTCCTTAGATTACTTCTTAATGAATCTTACGATTTTTTTAACTACTTTTAAAATTAATAAGATTACTAAAATTTCACAAATATCTTAACCACCAAAATACCTCTCAAGATATTTAAACACTCTTAAAATCATTTTTTTTTACCTATATTTTTGAAAACAAATCAAATCATGTATATAAAATTAGATACAAAATTTTCTAACTCACCAAGACTCCTTGTAACACCCTAAATTTTCTGATAAACTATTTTATTAATTAAATAGAATTTTAAATAATTAATTTGATGTTAAAATTATTATAAAATATATGTTAATAAATTAATTTTTGTTATATGGATATTTTCTATGATGTGCTAGTTTGATACACATTATATTAAATGAGCGATATAAATAATAAATATTTTATTTTATTATATTATATATTTTTTTTAAAAGCAATAGTATTTTAGTGTATTATTTTGAAGAATAAGATTTTATGTGATTTTACGTGTATATTCAAGCACTCAATTAATATAATATTCTTTTATCGTTTGACTAATATTAAATGTGTACTTAATTATATTTATTTGATTCTAAATATATTTTATTTTAATTATTTATTTTATAAATTATTATCTTGAGATAGTGGTAATATTGTGTTTGATTTTCTTTATTTTTATATACTTATTATGATATTGTGATTATATATATATATATTATATATATATAATAATATATATTATATAGTATGATTTAGATAATATAAATGTTATTTAATTATTTTACTAATTTGACTATCTCTAATGATATCATTATTAACGTGAGTATTTGAAAATAAGCTAATTCAGGATTAATTTGAATATGAGAGTTTGAGTTATTAACAATATGTATTTTTTTAAAAGGTTAATTATTTTAATTTCTCTAATTAATCAAGTATTATTTTTGAAATATTAGTAATTAAATTTTGTTAAGAAAAATAACTTTGGTAATTGTTGGTTTTTTTAAAAAAAAAGATTAAATGTGTTTCATGGGATAAGCCAAGTAAAACCTAATTAAATAATAAAACCAAACCAAAAAATAGAGGAAGAGAAAGATACGACACGACAGCTGCTGCTCCCAAGAGGAATTGGAACAAAATTAGAAGAAAATTGGCACCGGTGATCGACAACTGTTCCAGAAAAGTTTATCTGTTTTTGTCCAAATTTCAATATGTTATTTTACTCAATTAACTAGTCAATTAAACACGATTTTCCATATATTTAACAATCCCAATTTCTCTCTAAAATATCTGATTTCTCCGTTTGTAGAATTCGTTATTTTGCAGCGTTCTCATTCACCGTAAGTCCGATTTGAGTGAAATCAACGCCAAAACGACAATGTGAAAAGTGGCTATATTATCCACTGATTTGTTTTCTGATTCATGGTAATTTTCCTCGACCGAATTTCGAATTTAGTTTTTAGAGTATCTTCTCATAATTTAATTTTAACGTTTACCCATAAATTGTCGAGTTAGATCGATTGATGGACAAAAAGTCAATGAACAAAGGCTGTTTGCTCGTGGAATCCTATTCGTGTGTGAAAGCGTCGAAATAAGGTAAGGGGTGAGAGAGCATTTGAATTAATGAGTATAATATATTGTGAGCTGAACGGGAAAACTGTATTTCCCAACGATTCATCAGGGGCTCGCTACCTATGGCAATAGCCCCTTTAGTGATAAATATGATAATTGTGAGATTAAAATATGGAATAGAAATATTTATAACGTGTTGATTGATTTAACTCTGTTGAATGTGTGGTATTTGATATTATTGTGATGTTTGATTTATTTTTATTAAATGTGAGATATTTGCTATTATTGTGATATTGGATGTCGCATGAATTTTATGTATATGT
>PGWS01022218.1:0-24892 GCA_002896235.1 Cicer reticulatum | reverse complement strand
TTTGGCTCGAAAGAAAGCCAATCAAACAAAGGCATAAGCTTTGAATTCAACAAAGGATTCTCACCCTCAAACATGAGTTCCCTTATTAAACTAGGAACCAAGTTGCTTGCAACAGATTGAACTCCAACAGCTCCACAATCCCATCTAGCTTCATGGCTTAATCTATCAACTCCTCAAACAACAATTCCTTTAGTTGTATACATTTTCACTCTCTCATTTCTAACATACCCTTTCACACCAACTAAATTAAGGTTTTGAGCCAAGTTTTCTACTACAGTTGGAGGAATATCTTGAGTACTCCTTGAAGGTACATTGTATATGATTATAGGGCCTATTGAAAGCACACTATTGTAATGAGCAATCAAACCTTCCATTGAGGTTTTTCCATAGTAAGGGTTTATATGAAGTGATGCATCCATTCCAACCGCGAAACCTCGCTCAGTCGCGTTGATTGCTTCTCTCATGCAGTTGCTTTCTATATTGCCGATAACTTTAACTTTGTCGCCGAAACAGTTGACCGTGTGTGCTATAAGCATTATTTATTCATCCCATGTCACTAATTGGCCTTCGCCGGTGGAGCCAACGACAAGAATGCCTTCAACACCATTTGAAATTTGCATACTCACCAAGTTATCATATACTTCAAGATCAAATTTTCCATTAGATAAGTATGGAGTCTTGACTGCGGTGATAAATCTCAGACCCCGTACATCCTCGATCGATGTCCTGTAAATACATTACACATAAACTTATTCCCATTTCTGCAAAAGCTTAGCTTTTTATGAAATATTTTGATGTTTGAAAACATTATTTAATATGTTTGGTTGAAAAGTTAAGATTTGTTATAACTTCTAAGTGAAGATTAGAAAGAAATGTTTAAAGTTCCAATTACTTGTGTCACAAGTTTTATTAGAGAGTCAATTTCTGAGAGTCTTTCTGAAATTCTACCGAGTAGAGAGACAAAATGCTCCAACTTAATCATAAACACATAACAAAACATGTATAATTCAAATCTACCTATCTTTCGCCGCCGCTGTGCTGCTTAACTCGAGGCGAACATCAAGTTTTGCAGCTGCTTGCTGAAGCTTACGGTATGTGTACCTGGATAAAGAAATATTGAAATGATTAAACTAACCAAAATTTGGATAAATAGCTACAAGATAGAACTGTGAATAAAATTCTATCCAAGACAGAAACCAGAAGGAAAAAATGACATTGGATAAATAACCTCACCAACAATAATCATAGTTAAACCAAAATTAGAACTAAAAATGTTTTAGAAAGACAAGTAATCTCAAACAACCGCTTTGATAGGCAGTTCACCATTGACCACTACTTCAAAATTGTTTGAAACTCTAACGATGATTGAGTAGAAGATCATTCTTCTCATTGTCGTGATGTCTAAGACAATGATTTTATTGGTGTCATTTTGACAAAAACAAAAGAAAACATATGTGTACATACATTTTGCATGCGTTCTCACCCTTTACAGAATTTGATATTCCTCGGGACACACCTCAATTGATATACCTCCACCTTAACTCTCCTACGTAGCATTTCATTTTTTTAATTCACACCATCTAATTCTATTGTTTTCAACATCATTTCCAACACTTCAATTTTTAGGATATAAAGTTACATAATTTTTGTAGTCTTGACTTAGTTATAACTTATCATTATTTTAACGAAAATAAAAAAAGTGATCGAACATAACAATATGTGTCATGTTGTGTCGGTATCTGATACTGACATGTGTCCGATACCAGACACGTTATTAATTTGAAATGTCAGTGCTATCTACTTCATACTATCTTATCCTTTAAATTTATGGGATTTTTTTTTTTGAGAAAAAAAAAAAACAATTTAAAGATATCATTAGAGTTGAATGAAATGTGATTTGGATGAAAAATCCAGAGAAAAGGGTTGTAGAAAATGTATTGCATTGATTTGGATTACAATATTGCTGAAGTAGCATCCAATTCTTTTCGCGGTCTAGTTGGTTCAAAATGGAATTCCTTCTAGGTGCATATTTCAAAAGTTCTATGCTTGTAAGTCATTTTGAATTTTGAGTTCAATGTATGTTTATCCAAACAAACAATTTAACCTTCTATTCTCTATGCTTGTAAGTAATTTAACATTAGTTTTATTATTTTCCATGAATGATGGTGTGCAGTAATGAATTACCCATTAATTTTTACAAGATTATATACATTTAATAGAAGAGAGATGGAAATGTAGTTTTTGAGTTTGTGAACCAATATGATTTTGGAAAACACCTTATGGAAGGAATAATTTGGTTTATGTCCACTCGAAATTTGGCTAAAATTTTCCAAAATTTGTATTAAGTGTTGTCGGAATTGTTGCAGTTAGCTGGTTTAAATTTAAGACAATTTTTTATTTTCATTAAATATAAAATACCAAGATTGAAATATGAATTATTCTATCTTAATCGGACAATCTCAAATTTGCTGAAAGCTTGAACGCACTGGCTTGTGACTTTACACGAGTCATATCCGCATGACTCACAATTTTGGTCCCTCTATTTCACTGTCAAAAACCACCCATCAATATCTACAAGCATCTCCACCAATGTCTCTGATTATGGTATTTTATATGTTATCTAAATAAATGACGACGAAGGAGCAAACACTTCACTTACATTAATTATATTTCCCAATTTTAAATTAAACTTGTTGGGTCAATGATTTTGCCCCACATATCTATGTCACTTTCTTGATAGCAAGAAGTCCACTAAGTGAGATTTGAATGCTGATCGAAGACGATAGACAAATCCCATGGTTGTTAAAAGTGTGCCTTTGCCTCCAACTTAGTAATAATCATCCAATTTTTCTCATATCATTTTTTCAAAATATGACTTAATTAAACAATATGACAGTTTGCCTTGAGATTTAAGGGCCACTAATTGTTCTTTTTGAAACAACATATCCTATTATAGTTATAGCTATTTGAAGAGTCACCAAAGATATGTTGGTCCAACATTATTGTAAGCTTAAAAGCAAATTTTGTACTTAATCTCTATCAATATGTTAGATCGAATGTTTTGTCCTGAGTTTGAATCAAAACCTTTACACATTAATTTATTGTGGTATTTACCATTTTATTTATAAACAAAGAATTAAAAAAAAATTGTGGCAACACTTTTTTGAGTAAGAGAATTAAAAATAAATTAAAGTTTTGATTCGGGAGTTAAGAGAGAAAGGAAATAGAGAAGATAAAAAACAGTGTAATATAATTTATTTTTTTATCTTCTCTAATTTAATGCAATTTTTAAATATTATTTTGAGTTATTTTTAGAACAATTATACGCTATTATTTAAAATTTTAATTTAATTTTTTTTGTTTATATAGAAGATAAAAAGAATCATAATAATATGTATATATAATATATTATATTTATTATTAATATTACTAATTTCTTAATAAATAAGAATAGGAAGAGCGAAAATTCAAAATCAAAGTTTGGGTGTGGAAGATGTTTAGCACAAAATGTACAAAAATAACAAATTTGTTTTCATATTTTAAATTTTGGTGTAAAAATTATTCTCTTCTTTTTATTATTCTTTTAACTTGATGGACACCATTATTTATATTTTGATTTTTGTTATAGTAATAAATAATTAAACTCTTTTATAAAGTCGTTGATGGATCATAATTGAAATTATAAATTATTACATGATCAAATTTAATTTAATTTTTCATCGTTCAATCTTTTTATACTCTATGTCTTTTTTAAATTTAAATTCTTTGTATGATTAAACAAATAATTAATTCAAAAAAAAAAAATAATCACCAATGAGCAAACGGATTAATAGTTTTAATAAGTATATTGATAATTGAATTAAAATAAAGAAATTTGAATATAATTAGAACTGAGGGAGATGTTGTATGTAAGAGATCAACCACTTCTACTAAATTGAGCAATAGTTTCTTTCATCGATAAAATTGCAACTTTTTTTTAAAAGGGACTAACATCACAACTTAATAATGCTCGTGTTTAAAATGTTTCTATATTCAATAATTATTTTATCATATTTTGCTTTGCACAGTCTCCAAGAAAAATGAGCTAGATTTGTCCTTAGTAAAATTCAATTGACTATATAAGGACCATTCATAGGTGTTAGAGTCTTTTTTCTATAAATATGTTGTATTTTATTTTTTAAAACGTCTAATCGTTATATCTTAATAAATTTTTTTTAACCATTTTTATTATTTTTATTCATACAATAATTATTCACTTTAAAAATTTTCTACTTTTTTATTTATTATTTTTACAAGTACATAAAAGTAAAAAATATTTTTAGGAAATAAAGGTTTACCTATGAAATATGAATATGAAAAATAGCCTTGTCTGGCACTTTTCATGTGAAGATTAAATAAAGTGGAGACAGCTCATTGCAATATTAATTATATGAATTTTTTATGGTGCACATGATACTAATGCGGGGTTTAAAATAATTTTATATTATGTGAAATTAAAAGAAGTAACCATGTGATTCTCGTTTGCCAGCTACTAATCAAGAATCTAATAAATGCCAATTCATTGAGTTTCATTTTCATAAAATAGATTCGACTGGTGAAGTGTACTTATTCATCAATATTTATTGACCTGAGATTAAATTAAAAAACTTGACCATAACAACCATATTCAATGTATTAATGTGGGAATGTCATATCCATAATGGTGTCTCCATATAGGGACAATGTCTGCACTTATCAGAGAATTTGAGGAATTTGAGGAATTTCTAATTTGGAATTTGCCAAGTCTCATGTTGTATTGACAAACCTATGTGAAATAAAAATGAGGCATTTTAAATGTTAATGGGTAACATAAAAAGTTATGAATTTTACAAAAATAAATAAAACTTATGGTTTACAATATATATCTCACATTAGATTTAATATATAAATCATTTATGATTTTTCAAATATAATAGAAAATTAATTTAAGTCCTTATCGAAATTAATTTAAACCATATTGTATAAAATTATAAGTTTAGTTTACTTCGGTGAGAGAGTTGTCGTCCATTATTAACTGATTTACATCAATTATAATTGTATTTGATTTGATACAAGTCTGTTTTTAAAGGATTCTATTATCAGTGAGAGGATGGTTAGATAAATCATATATTAATATGAGTGTGTGAAAATATCTTTGACTGATTTAATCACTTATAATAACTCTCTATTAGAGAAAAATTCCTCATCTTTTGGTTTTTATGTATTCTTGGATTTTTCAAATTTTCTTCTAAAACATACCTTTTTTATTTCTCTCTGCACACACTCTCTCACATAAGGACTAAAAGGTGTTCTTCTTATATATATAGATGAAGTGTCTATTGAAAATGTTACCTTTGAGATTTTCAATCACCATTTAAGGAAAATCAATCCTTAATAAATATCTATAATATTATCTTTGTGAATGATTATGTGTATCAGATGATCTTATGGTAAAAAAACCTTAAAGATTTTCAAACAGTAGCAGATTTAGAATGTCCATCTTAGGATGTGAAACTGCTTTTTCTTTGGATGTTTGACTTTCAAATAGCGTTGATTTTTGATGATACATAATAATTCAGATACATATTGATTTAAATGTTTTAATTGTGATTATCAGAGGCACTTAGTTGCTTGTCATCTTCCCCTGTCTCGTTTATTAGAGGCCTAGAGGAACAAAACGTTTGTTGAATCATCAATCTGAAGACGACACAAAACACAGTGTTGAATTCATTAAAGACACTGAACCAAGGTATTGCTTGTGTTTCTAGAGGCAAACCAAGACACACATCCCTTGCATCTCAGAGTCAACCGAAAATTGCTTGTTTTTACAGAGTCAAGCAAATCTTGTAATATCAAAGGCGTTTGCACCAATTTGGATTGTAGAGCAGAGTGGGGTCTTGGTTTATTTTTGTCTTCGTCCAATCATCAGATGATATAACTTATATTGAGACGCAAACTTTGCTACTTTGTTTTTGCAATATTTCTTTGCTCTATTATATCTTGCTCAACTATATCTTGCTATATTGGTAGATCTCTAAAATACTTATAATATAAGCTACTTTAGAATGAATAGTTATTAATATAACTCTTGCATTTAATCTACACACTTAGCATATATAGTAGGAAGATAATTATTCTTTTTATTTGTTATCATCAAAACATCAATCAAATGACTATAGCTAAAACCACTTTTGAACTAACACAATTTACCTAGTGAACTAACATATGACTATAAGTCAAATTGTAACATAATTATAATAATATCATAAACTATTTAGTTTGAAGGCATTTATGTCATTGTTAAGTAAATATATTTTTTTGAGGCCTAAAACACTTACTTTGGTGGCTTGACCTTTCAGCCGGCTTTAGTTGCACCAACAATCTTGTGCCCGAACAATATTACATTTTCACAATAATTACTATTTGTAGGGTGCATTAGAATCTGATTGTATCAAAAAATCACATCCATAAAAAATAATTAATTTAAATCATATAAAATTTATATAAATCATATAAAATACACATCCCCATCATTTACATTAGTTGTTGGGGAAATCATACTCCTTATTCAACTAATAATTTGTGCATTTGCTCAAGATACACTCCCTTGTGATACCTAGCGGAGTGTATTCGGAGAACCTCTTCGGAGGTCATCTACCTTTTCTTTGGATTATCTCCAGGTGCTTTCTGCACTAGACTTCTCCATCCTTCTTCCACAGCGAGCCTTTGGAATATTGATATTTTCTTCCATATTGGATAAACCTTTTGAGCCTTCGCTAGCTTCTCACTCAGTTGTATGCCTCTATGAACAATCTTCTTGCGAACTCGCTCCTTTTCTTTGTGTTTTGCTCAGGTTGTACATCTTCATATATCATATGCTCAACCTTTCTTCACTTGAAATTTGTTTCTTTAATGATATTATTTCAAAGTAATCCTTCAATTGACTCGTTCTTCCCTGATAAGATGATGTCTATTGTGATATCAACATCACTTGCTTATTAATTATTTACTAGCTTGTGATAAGTTCTTCCCTTGATAGATGATGTCTATTGTGATAATCAACATCAACTTGCTTATTAATTATTTACTAGCTTGTGATAAGTAGAGTCTTGTTATTGATTCCTTATCACTTAAGAGCTAGTTGGGTTGTTTGTTAGTATATTATTCTTCTATTAGGCTTGCAGCAAGCTTGCGGCTAGACGTTTTTTGTTTTGTTTCATTTTCTATATATGTACTTTATCATCACTTTGTTATCATTATCAAAGTTTTCATCAATATATTCTACATGTATATCAAAGTCTGCATTCTTATATGGTATGAGTAGTAATTGATCTAATTCTTCTTTGTTCTCCTCTTATTCCTCATCATGGAAGACTTGTGGCTGAAGTGTCTATCATTTTTTTCATCTCCAAAATCTAATAATCCTGATCTTGTTCTTGTTTCCCACCCTCTCACCGACAATAATTATGGTTCTTGGTTCCATGCAATGATTATGACCCTCCTTGGACGCAATAAACTCAATTTTGTCGAAGGCACCATTCTTGCACCTTAGGAAAATGATATTCTATTTCTTTTTGCGGTGTTGCAATTACAATATTGTTGCCTCATGGATTCTCAATTCCGTCTCCAAAGAAATCCAAGCTTCCGCACTTTACTCTGCACATGCTTTTGAAATTTGGAACGATTTTCATATGCATTTTCATCAAAACAATGGTCCTAAGGTTTTTCAATTAAAGAAAGATCTCCTCAATTGCAATCAAGGTTCCCTCTCTTTCAGTAAACATTTTATCAAAATCAAGGATTTATGGGAAGAACTTGGGGAATACAAACCTATTCACACATGCAATTGTGATGGTGTTCAACCGCTCGTTGGTTTTTTTCAACAAGAATACATCGTGACTTTTTTGATGGGTTTAAATGATAGTTTTGCTCTGATTTATGGTCAGATCATGTTAATGGATCCCTTTTCCTACCATCAATTGATTTTTCTATGATTCACTCAAGAGGAAAAATAGCACAGATTGGTACTCTCCTCAACCTCATCGAAATCCCATTGTGTTTAATGTGAAAGGACCACACCCCATCCATATGCTCGTACACACGATTGTCCTCTTTGTTCATATTGCAATATGTTCAACCTATTAAGAGAGCGTTTTAAACTTAATGGGTTTCCAACCTAGCAACAAGAAGTGTCTCATCTTCTATATTAGGTTACAATTTTGCTTCATCGTCTTTGAATCCACCATGCCAACAACAATATCGGCAACCATTCTTTCCTCCAATCTCAAAATGGGTAAGGCTTACCACTCTTGATTTTGTAGATGACATTGTTGTTATGTGTTTCACCTTTCTGTTTTTCCTTGTTTTATATATTCCTTGAATAGTTCCAAAGAACTTTTCCAAATCGTGGATTTGGATTCCAGAGCTACCTCACATATTTGCTACAATATTGACATAAATTAATCATGTAACTTTTTATCAAATAATTTTTACTTTACCTAATAATTCACAATTCCAAGGTTAGTATTGGAAGTGTTAACTTTTAATCCTAAATTAACTTCAACATGTTCTTCATTATTTCAGAAATTTGTGTCAACCTTATTTCGATTAGTGCCTTAACTCAATCTTCTAATGATTCTTTTGAAATTTTGGAATCCCATGCAGAAGAAATTCATTGGCAAGGGTGATCTTTATCATGGTCTTTACATATATGATCTTGTTTTTAGTTTTGGTTCTTCTTTCATTCATGTTTCTTGGTAATCCAACACCTATAACCATGCATTGTAATCACTGTTTCTTTTCAATGTGTAACATTAATGCTTAATAGTAATAATAGATTTTTAACATGAGTTTTTCTCGGTCACTTGTCTGATACTTATATTAAAGGTTCTGCTAATAAAATTGACATTATCGCAATGCCTCTATCTTTTAATTCTTCTACTTGCAATGTTTGTCCTTTGTCTAAGCTTCATCGTTTGTCTTTTCAATCTAACAATAACTTAGCTAAAAACAGTTTTTATCTAATTCATTGTGATGTTTTAAGGCCCTTTTCCAATCCTACTTAGAATAATAAATTATATTTCTTAGCTATTGTTGACGATCGTAGTCGTTTAACTTGGTTATATTTGTTACATTCCAAATATGAGGCATCTCAAAGAATAAAACAATTTTTTGCCTTTGTACGTATCTAATTTGATTGTGGCATTAAATGTATACACATTGATAATGCCAAGGAGTTAGCTCTTAATAATTTTCTATAGAAACTTGATACTTAACACCAATTTATTTGCCTTTATCGACCACAACAAAATTCAGTTGGCCAACATAAGCATCAACACCTTCTTAATGTAGCTCGTGCACTTTATTTTCACTCAAGAGTTCATTCCGAATTATGGGGTGATTATGTCTCAACCAAAACTCATATTATCAATCAGAATCTTTTTCTCACTTGGACAAGCCAATCTCCTTTTGAGAATTCCTTTATTTCAACAGCTCATACCTATGATTATCTTTGTTGTATTTGGTTGTCTTTTCTATGCAACCACCATTGAATACACTGGAAATAAGTTTTCTTTTGTTGGTTCTTTTAAGGGATACAAACTTTACAACATTTCCTCTGGAAAATTCTTATTTCAAGGGATGGTTAATTTTCAATGAAACTTTATTCCCCATTTACAAACCCTTTTTCTTTTATACAGATCTTGCTCTTGACTTTATCCAACACATTGTCATCCTAAATCATGTACCTAATTTGCATCTACATCTCACTACTCTTGTTGTTTCAGATGCCTCATCGATCTATGACCCTTATGGTTTAAATCATGATCATACTACCCAACTGTCCACTTGATTCTTAACTTTACCAGCTCTTTGTACTATTGTTCCCCTTCAATTAGACAATCAAACCAAAACCACATAATCCATCATCCTACTTAATGACTATATCTACACAACAAAATACTCATTCCAAAAATATCTCTCATATTCCAAACTTTTCACAATTATAAGTCTTCATCCTCCATAATTTCTTATACCTATGAACCTCAATTATATCATGAGGTAGTACAATTTGATGATGGGAATATGAAATGGAATCTAAATTGACAACTTTGGAAGCGAATAATGCTTGGATGTTACGGCCTCTCCTCATCACAAACGTGTCATTAATTTGTAGAGGTTTATAAAATGAAATATAAAGCAAACGATATATTGATAGACATAAGGCACGATTGATGCCAAGGGTTTTACGCAACATTCAGTATTGGATTCTCCACACCTTTTGGTCTTGTTGCTCGTCTCTCCATAATGTGGGTAATTGCTTGTTTAATGTGCTCAACAACAATGGCATCTTCTCCAACTTCACATCAAATAAAGCATTATCTATGGCACCCTTGAGGAAGATTTCTGCATGAAGTTACCAATGGGGAATCACATTGAGGATAGACATATTACATGGTTTATAAACTAAACAAATTTATTTATGGTTTGAGACAAGCATCCCGCTAGTGGTTCACCAAGTTTTCTTCAACAATTACTCAATTTGGCTTTAAACCTTGCATTGCAAATAATTCTTTATTCACCAAAGGTTTAACCAAGTCTCTAATCATCCTTGTAGTCTATGTTGACGATATTATATTGGCAGGTCCTAATCATGAGTTTTTACATCATATCAACAACATGAGAAACACTATAGATTAAAGGTGCTTGGAAACCCAAAATGTTTTCTTGGTTTAGAGATACCTAAATCAAACAAAGGCATTCATTTATGTCAAAGAAAGTACACCTTGCCACTCCTTAAGGATACAATATTTTTGGAAGCCAAACCCTTGCGAATACATATGTATCCTAACTTGTCTCTACGTGAAAATGATAGTGAACTACTTAAAAATCCTACTCAATACATAAGACTAATAAGGAACTGATGTACCGTAACTGTTTCGCGGCCGAATATAACCTTTGTTGTGAATAAATCATTCAGTTCAGAGTAGAACCTTGCAAAATTTCATTTGATGTTGTTCATATACTGTTCTAAGAAACTCAAATTTTTCCTCAGGTCAAGGAATTTGTTTTCAACATGCTTCTCTGCCTATGTTGATGCATTGGCGAAGTTACAAGAGCGACCAGAACATGCACTAACAATATTGTTTTCTTAAGAAATCATTGATATCAAAGAGATATAAAAAGCAAACCAACCAGTGGAAAAATCTTCTACTGAAGCAAAGTACAAGGTTGTAGCAATGATGACTTCTGAATTGCTTTGGCTTAAGCAAATATTGAGAAGTATGGAAGAGAATATATTAACTACTATGGTCTCTTTTGATAATATATCATCCATTCATCTTGCCACCAATCATACAACTCATGAAAGATCAAAACAATTGGCATAGACTATCATTTTATTCAAGAGTATGTTGCTTCAAGATTTCTTAATCTTATTCTTGTTCCAACCAAGCATCCATTAGCTGATCCCTTAATCAAAGTTTTGCCTCAGACTCAATTTCATTAGTTCATCACAAAGTTGGGCCTTCATGATATATTTCTCCCAACTTGAGGGGGAGTATTATGATATCAACATCAACTTGCTTATTAGTTATTTACTACTTTGTGATAAGTTGAGTCCTCTTATTGATTCCTAATCACTTAATATTAGTTGGTTGTCTGTTAGTTTGTTATTCTTATATTAGGTTTGCTGTTAGACTTTTCTGTTTTGTTGCACAAACTTTATTGTTAATATCCCAAAAGTATATTCAAAAAGTTTATATTCTCAATAATGGCTAAACTAGTAGTGGTCTTAGGCTGTTTGTTAGAGGTTGTGACACGTGCGTTGAATTGTTTGCATAGTTCACTCCAAGAATCAAAGAAGTTCTTTCCCAACCCTTTAAACCAAGTTGTAACTTCTTTCTTGAGTGTTTGAAAGAACAACTTGCATTTAAAAGTGTTTATTATAGAGCGAATGAGAACAAATTAGACAACATCGAGATAGATTATAGAAGAAAAATTGATTCGAAATTCTTGATCATAATTCTTTTAATAATAATTAAAAGAAAAAATCAAATCTTTTAATCGATGTTAAAAATAGTATCAACTCAAGAGATATTAATATATTTTTGGCTTAATTGCAGTTTTGGTCCCCCTATTTTAGCTGAATCGCGAAAGTAGTCCCCCCATTTTGTTTTTCCCCAGTTCTGGTCCTCAAACAGAATTTTGGTCAAAAACTTAATGAAATTTCATTTTTTAAAGTCGTACTACACCATTTATAATGATAGATTCCAGGTACAATTGTTGCAAATGAGATTTTGAGGCATGATGTAACTTAAATAAATGCCAAAAAAATTAAATTTCATCAAATTTTGGACCAAAATTCTAGTTGAGGGACCAAAACTGGGGAGAAACAAAATGGGGGGACTACTTTTGCAAATTAGCTAAAATAGGAGGACCAAAACTGCAATTAAGCCTATATTTTTTAGGGGATTTCTATGGTACATTTGAAAACTAATATGTTTTTGTACTATAAAATTAAATCACTAATAATTGAATAACATTCATTTATGAATTAGTTTGGCCATATTTTAGATTTAATACCACTAAATTTTTAAGTTTTATCTTTTGGATCTATTTTAAATACATTTTTTTATGACTTTAATTAAAGAATTAAAATGTTTAATTTTCAATTATGAAAATAATTTATTTATTTATGGAATTCAAGTTAAATAGATAAATATATCAAATTCATAAATTTAGTCAATTTTAAAATGATATTTACATAGACAAATTAAAGAAATTAATTATTAAAATATTATTAATAACTGTTATAAATTTTTTTTTATAATAATACCCCAGAATTGTCCTATTTTTTTTATTATTGGTGTGTATTTTATGTTTTGAATAATTATTTTTTAATTATTATTATATTTATTTTTTCAATAAAAATTCAAGGGATATACAATAGATAAATAAGCAAGAGGATGTTAGTGCTAAAGTCGATAAATAATTGAGGTTGACACATAACATATTTTAGAAAATAATGTGAATCTTTTTGTGAGATGATGTTATGTTCTTTACATAGAAAAGAGTATCTTGATATTTAATATGGACATACTTAAAATTCATTACAAGAATTATGTACGCATTATCCTTAACGTTTTCTTTAAGGTATTTATTTGCACGCAAAGATTAACATTTGATGATCTACGACACATGTAACGATTGTCTTTTCCTAATTTGTGGTTTTTTTTTTTAAAAAAAAAACAGAAAAGGTATACACAAACATCACTATAGAGAGTAATCAGAACTAAACATAAAACTTAACTATTACTTGCAAAACAATTAACTTGAGTATATTTTTTGGATTTCAATATGAATGAGTCAAAAGACAAAACTTGTTAATAGTAGACTTCACAATATAATATGCACCACGTAACCACTCAAATCTATTTCAATTTTCATAAAAAAAAAAATTTACTTTAATGAAACGCATCAGAGTTAAAATTTTCTTCAAATTTTATAGTAAGGATGAATTTTGGGTGTTGATATTTATCCTCTTACTCCGTCTAATAAAATATTTTATTTTTAAAAAATTATATATACATATAGTTATTCATTTTATTTAAATATTTTTAATATATTATAAATTTAATCTCATTTACTATATTGTTTAAGAAGTTAATACCTTTGTGTAAATTTTTTAATATATTTTAGTTTACTATTTTAAAAACTAAACTCCTTCCTTATGGTCTCAAAATATACTAATCAATTCAATATTCAATGTATTTTTTTTTCAATTGTATACTTTAATTAATACTACTTACATTACTTCCAATGAAATATCTGTTACTATGCATTTATGATATTGATGATATACTAATACTTAACAAGAACAATTTGATAAAGAAAAAAATTTTAGGTGCATTTCTTTAAGTACTTTTCATGTGGTTCTTAACATAAAATAATTATAGTTATAACAAATTTTGATAAAATTATGAATTTGAAGAAATCATAATTTGTTAAAGTTAAGATCCGGACAAAAAACACCCAAAAAATATACTTAAGTTTTGTCATTGAAAAATTAGTATTCCTCTTTTTTTTTTTTTATATATTTTTCTTAATACGAATGAAATGATCTAATTATCATTTACTATGAACGTAGGTAATATTATTTTAATAATATTAATTATAATAAAATCAATTTAACTTTATAAATTTATTATTTTATGTATATTGAAGGAGAAGAATGTATTATTGAAAAAATTGATGCAAAATCTTAAAATTATTTAAAGAAAAGTCGAGGGAGAGTGAGAATGAGAGAGACAAAATATGTCCTACCCTGTCCCATTTGTCATACACATTTGAGAGTATTTTTTCTTTTATTAATCAATTATAAAGATATTACATTCTTTTGTGAAGAGAATAAGAACAAATTTGCAATGATTTAGTTTGAGCTATTCAGACAATTTGCTTTGTGAGTTGAAATATTAAACCCTATCGTGACTACTCAGCACTTATGCTGACTCACTGCCACGTATAATATTTGTTCCACATTCCTTCATAAATAAGACGAGGTCATCACAACTAGTGGATATAAATAACCAATCTAAATATTCATTGTCAAATAAAAAAAAATTGAATTTAAATGGCTACCAACACTTGCAATAATTTTTTGTTTAATAAATTTTAGGACGAGGGAAAAGTGTCTCATTCTAAATTAAGTAAAATTTATGAATTATTTAATGTTTAAAAAAATTAACCTTTTTTTGGTTCAATAATATAAGAGATGAAACTATTGGAAAATATTTTTTATTATTTTTTATTTAAAAGAGATGAAAATATTTTTTATTTTTTATTTTATAAAATTTGTGCTTAATTCTATTTTGTTATTTAGGAGGTAACAATCTTTTATATGAACAATTGTCTACATTTTTATAAAAACAAAAAATGTCAAAAATTCGTTAGGGTTCGAAAATACATCTTTATTAACTAACGTTTCATCTTCTCCCTATAACAATGGTTCATTTAAGAATTTCTCATCAAGATAAAATGAACACACTTTATAGAAAATAAAAATACAAATAGTGTGTTTTGATGGAGCGATTGAAAATTCTAGATAATTTAAAATTCTAAGTAATTCAATGCATTAAATTTTATTTATAATTTTTTTTGTTAAATGAATTGTTCATGTTAAATTGGAGGTCGTTTATAAATTTTAAAAGCTTTTGGGTGAAAATTAAAATAAAATATTTGAGTTGAAAATAAAATTTTGCAAAAGTCGAGGGTACTATTTTGAAAATGTATAGGGACCAATTTGAAAAAAAAATAAGGGACCGAACTTTTCCAAATTTTGAAATACGATTTGGAGTAATGAAATTTAAATATATAGAGTCAAAATTTTTAAATTTAAAAAATTTATATGGATTATTTTATGATTCATATATTATAAAGTAAAGAGAGAATTTAAAATTTTTCATTTTTAGGTGGTATTTGAAATTATCTAAATTTAATTTTAACAAAATGTCTTATAAAATCTCTTGATTTTGAAAATTCTTCAAATTTAATATCCAAATAAGGTAATTTACATTAAAAAAAAATTGAATTCCCTAAAAAATTATATTCTCATCTAAACATACTCAAAAATGTTTTTATAAATTTAAAAAAAAATGTAATCTTTTAAGTCTTTAGTTCTCCCAATTTTCATCGTATGATTCAACGCTTTCTAAGAGTAGTTTAAAAATTCACCATAAAAAAAAAAAAAAAAAAAACCAAAATTCTTTCTTTAGAATAATCGTTTGAGTAGCAGTAGTAAATGGTTTTTGTTGCAAATTTCAATACGTCGCGTCTGTTAGAAAAAGTTTTTGAACACTTCTTTTTCAATGTTTGTCAAAAATATTTTGAAAAAAATTAAAAATAACCATAAACACTCACGGAATAGATTACTATATTGTTTGTTAAAACGAACCAACGAAAGTTATATATTTAATTTAAAAAATATATTTTATTTCAAAATATATTATAGTTTTTTATCTAATTTTTGTTTTATATTTTTGTGAACGAAAATATAGATAAGAGATATGTTTAATTACATTTTATATTTTAATTTTTAAAATGGTTTTATTTACTTTAATTTAGAAATTGTTTTATATAATAGAATTAAGAAAAAAATTCTTTGTTTGAGAGACTTGTTTTCTAAAAACTAGATTTAGAGTTGAGAAAACAATAAATTTATTTGGAAATAATCTAATTTTTTAAAACCAGTTTTTGATAAATTATAAAAAAAAACTAAAGAGAATGAGATGGTAAAATACTATTTCTATGTTTTACTTTTTTAGTTTTAAAAAATATAATATTAAAATAGTTTTTATAAACAAATTTTTATTAACAAATACACCATATAATTTTTTAATTTAAAAAGAAAAATAAAATAGATTAAAATGAGAATAAAAATGTGTTCCGTGCATCGTATCTTATTATCATTAATCAAGACATTGTAAACAAATTTAATGGTGTGCTACACTTTATCGTTTGGCTTCAAAAATACCTACTCTTAAGTAAAATTCTCCCTATAATGAAGATTCTGAAAAATTTAAACATGAAATAAGCAACAGATCTAATTAATGAAAACGAAATATTCAAATTTTGATAATAATAGACATTGTTACTTAAAGATATACGTTAATGATTATTTATTTTTTGATTGAAATATATTTAAAATAATATTGTCTGATTAAAATAAAGAAAATTATTATATATAATTAATCGACATAAATTAAGTCATATATATATATAAATATTTGCAATAAAGAGAATAAACTATTTTTTTTTTAAATGTTGTTCATTAATATTAGAATTTTACACTATTTTTAGATGTGTTCCATTTTTCTATGGTCTACAGAGTTTTAAACATTTCATTACTTCCAACTTATAATCAAAAGTATAATAAAGTAAAGTAATATAGGATGGTTTTTGGTAAGAATTTCATCTTTAAATCTGAGTTTGGATTCTCTTGTCAATGTAAAGTCCGTCAATAGATTATATATGATTATGGGATGCTATTTATATACGAAAAACTAATTAACGAATGAATCAACGAACGATATCAAACTAATTAAATAATAAGAAAATACCACTAACCATTATGGTAGTTATTAATTATTTTGATTTGCTTGTGATTGCATAAATTGTTGATGAGTCTCTTTTTATTTATTGTTAGAGATTAAATTGTTTATTTCTTCAACGATGATTTATATAGAGATTAAATTGTTTAGTTATATATTTTAGAGATGGAAAATGTTTTTACTTTTTGCAGGACAAAATTAGTTCGTGATTTTTTTTTAGAGACTAAATAAATCTTCACTATTGGTTATATTTGAGACTAAAAAGAAGTTATGAAGTAATCTATGCTTAATTTTATTAACATTAAAGATTCATCTTAGTCTTAAAAAGTCGTGGATCCATAGTTCGAAGAAAAATAAATATATTTTGTTTATGAGAAAATTTAATCCACCGACAACTTATTCTACTTACAATGTTAAAATAAATACAAACACTCCATCTCATTGGTCTAGTTATATATATCCAAACACCACACGTTCCTTTCTTCCTTTTTTGTTTATCATTTAGCTAAAAAAATTATTTATTATACAACAAATTAATGTTAAAACAATAACACTTTATCTCATTGGTCACGTTATATCTTCTAAATTAATTGTAAAAATCCTATACGTTTTTTTTTTTTGCAGCTGAGTTTGAGAAAGAAAAAAATGTTGTTAAATAATTATCCAACTATTATTATTGTATTTTTTTTTTTAATTTTAATTCCATTGAAATAAATAAGTTGATATGTTAAATTAATATTCTCTTTCAGCGTATCTAAATTAAACTCTTTCTTTTATACTAAACTACTAAATAATTTGTAAAAAATTTACCACATATCTTCTAATTTATTTATTTTATACTTTTTTTCTTATTTTCAATGTTTTTTTTTATTTCCTTCATCATTAACATAATATTAAAATAACATAGAATATTATGTTGTTCCAATTTAATTTTCAAAGTATTACATTAAACATTATTTTTATAAGAGACTAAATGGATATGGTGTATTGTTAACAAAATGGATGAAATTATAGGGAAGATTGTCCATCAATATATACCACTTTTAATCATATCAATGAACAAATATTTTTTCCAAAATAAAAAAGATTACATCATATAAACGTGAAGGGAAGAAAAAGGGGGCATAATTCCACAATGAGTATTGACATGTATAAAGGATACACTCAAGATAATTAATACCGTCACAAAACTATTATATTCCATGCACACGTCTTTCACGTCCACTTTCAATTTCAAATTCTTTTTCTCGTTTGGGAACTTTAGAATGGACCATAATTAATTAGAAACTTCCTTTATGACTTTTCCCACAAGATCCCCCTTCACATTAGTTTGTGTCTTTCTTAAAGCCAAAAAATGGTGCTTGTTTTGTGTCACAACTACCTTTATGAAATCAACATTCTCCATCAATCTCATATAGCTTCTCTTTGCTAAATTCACCCCCTTTAACTTTCATCTTTGAAATTCTCAAACTTCATTAATAAAAAAAAAAAAAGACATAGAATTTTTTTTCATTGATATGGGGGCTAATATTTCTACTAATGATGATCATGGGGAATATCTTTATTTCCACAATCAAAGACTTGTTTTGATGATATTCCAGAGAGTTCATCTCTCATGATGATGAGGTTTGAACCTCAAAGAGATTTGTAAATTGGGTAGAGTGAACAAAAACTTTCATAGAGAGCTTCCTCTTCAAATTTATATCATGGGAGTCCAAAGTTGCCACCAAAGCTACAAATTCTTGTCACAAAATTTTTGGTGAAGAAAAAACTTTGTTCTATGGACCAAGAAAGAGATTCTATGCTAAATTATGTCAACCTATTTCTTTGATGGTGGTACTAAAGTAAGTTACTCAATTTTTTTTATTATAGTAGTAGATCTATTGCAACATCACTATGCTTATAAATCATCAATTAATTAATTATATATTTTTCATCTCCATCATTTTTTTTTCTGTATTTCACTCTTTGTGATTTAATTTCGAGTCATCGTTGGAGTCACATCGTGATCTTTGACATTACTGAGAATCACAATCATTTAAGATTTGTAACTGTGGTAGCAGAGACATAAAAAAATCTTAATATTACGGATATATTGTAGTTGCAAATAAGTTTTTAAAACATATTTGTAGTTTTGAAAAGTTTAATTGTTTTTTACGGTGATTATTTTAGGAAGTTTGGCTAGATAAATGCAGCAAACAAGTTTGTTTGTTCATATCATCAAAGTCCTTCAAGATAACTGGAATAGATGATAGAAGATATGGAATTATATTCCTACTGAGGAATCCAGGTGAGAGTGGTGCAAGTTACTTTTATAATTTATTTGTGATGTGAAAGGAAATTAGGTGATAAAAATTGAGTAAAAATTTAAGAAACAAGAAAATAAAGAAAAAAAATAAATGACTAGTACTATTTTATTTTCAGGTTTAATAACAAATGTATCACCTTATTTTACAAATCTGTTTTTTGTTTCAAAATATTAAAAAGTGCAAAAAATATGTTTATAACTTAGAAGTTAGTAAATAGTTATTACTTTATAAGTCAATTTTGTAAGAGATCATTTAAATCAACTTAAATTAATTATAAAATAATATCAGATTATATTAAAGATTTATTGAATCATCTACTATCCAACCGTCACTATCAACCATTTAGAATGTGTTAAGAAGTTAACATGAATACAAAAAATATTATATAATATATTTATAAGTGGTGAGTAATCTTTATTTGTAATTGTATAAAAATTGAGATAAAATTAATCAATCTAATTTCTAAGATTACATATACAAATCATTGAATTAGGAAAATCCTTGAAAAAAGTGTTATAATTAAGCATGGCAAAAAATAATTATGTTTTTGACATTTCAATAATAAATGGTCTAGAAAAATTTAATAAATGTCCAACTTTCTCTTGTTATATTTCTCCCTTTAACTTTTTTTTTTTTTTTGTGATTGATTTTTTCATCTCAAGACAAATAAATTCATTTAATTAAAACTCTTGTGTGAGGTGTAAAATGAGAGTTGAGAGGTGACACTGTTTTTATTAAAATCCTATTGGCAATTTGCTTTACCATATTAATATTTTTACTAGCTTAGTCAGCTATTCATATGTTTAAGAAAAAGAAACAAAAGTGCAAGCAACTTTCACATTTGAAATGTTATAATAGATGAAAAGGTCTTCCATCAACAGAAAGTATTCAATTATTATTTAAATAAAAAGCCTAATGCCAACTTAATTTTATCCTAGGTCAGCCATTCTTATCTACAGATATAAAGAAACAAGAATGCAATCAAGTGGGACATTGAAAATGACCTCTTGTCAAGGAAAAGTTGTATTAAAAGTTAAGTAGTAACAACAAAAACTAAAAATATTTATGTTATTTCTTATATTTTTACATAGTATATTAAATTTTTAATAGTTAGAAATTTTAAATGACGGTCCATAGACTTAACTATTTGCTGGTGTGAGGAGTGTATTAAAAAATTAGGTGATCCAAATTGCTATGTTTGAATTGAGCTTAATAGTAGTGAGTATGAGGAGTGTATTGAAAAGAATTCATTTTTTTTTTAATTTATTTTGTAATGATAATTGGACTTAATATAAAATTTTAATAGAATAGTATTTTTTATGATGGTTTCCTAATAATATGACAACACACTATCCAGGTCTTATTTAGAGACCAAAATCTCAATTTTAAAGGAAAGTTGAACACGTTGAATATTTGCAATATCATATTTAATTCAGATTATAAAAAATAAATAAAACCGCTCAAGTCATATGCTTTATTTTTTAAAACATTTTATTAATAAGATTTTGTCAAATAATATATACTTATAAGCTGTTAAAATAAATAAAGTGTTTTATACTTATGATATTTTTTTTTTTCAATATGCAGGTTTAAAAGTGTTGCATATCTTCAACAAATGTGGTGGGTTGAAGTATTAGGGGGTTAGAATTTGAGTTTCCAAAGGGAATTATAGCATATTTTTCAAGCTTCAATTGGGCAAAACTACTAAGAGATTGGGCCGAAGGGTGTGCAATCTTGAACAAGTCCATGTTTGGGCATAAAGCCGTTAGATTTCAACTATCTACATCCGACGGTCAGCGTTCAGTCTCACAGTGTTATATGAATGGGCCTGGAGAATGGGCCTACTACCATGTTGGAGATTTTGTCATTGAGAAAAATAATGGGCCCATAAACATCAAGTTTTCTTTGGCCCAAATTGATTGCACACACACCAAAGGTGGGCTTTGCATAGATGGGGCAACGAATTTGCCCAAAAGAGTTTAGCACATAAGTTGAAACAATTCTAGCTAAGTATATATTAAAAGTGCTTTTTTCAAATTAAGCACGTTTGTAAGAGCAAAAGTAGGTCTTTTGTGGCATTTATTATTTCTTTATTTATTACTTAATATTTTTCGGAGATATTGATGATTGAAAAAGGAATGTTGGATTAAGGGACAATTCAAATTTGGATATTGTGTAGGTGTGAGTGTTATGTTGCTAACTTATATGTGGAGGAATTAGGAATGTGAAAAATAGTGCTAACCGTTGAAGTGGTTAATGTTGTAGAGTGGTTTGTTGTAAAAATATTTTTTGTTGGTATATTGATTTGTTGTAATATACATTTGTGTCTTTATTGGCATAAAAGGTTATGATGATATGCTCGTCTAAATATGTAAATGGTGAACTTTTTAAATGTCAAAATTGAACGTGTTGTATCTTCATATTTTAATCTTTTTTTAAATTTTAATTTGTTAAATTAATTGTTGAAAATTTAAGTGTGAGAGATCTATAGAAATATTAGTGATATAGTCACTCATTATAAGTAATAAATTAACTAGTTAACTAAGAATATTATAAATGTAAAACATATATATGTTTGTTGTGTTATATATAAACTAGCAAAATATCCGTGTGAATTGCACTGGTTTCGATTTTGTTGATCACTATATTAAGGTAGATATTAGATATAAAATTAATATTTAAAATTAATTTTGAATATTATTAAAATTGAAGTATATTATTTTAATATACAATTATTTCTTTAATGCTTTCAAATAAAATATTCATATGTATATATTTTCGTTTATCAACAAAAATAATATATATATATATATATATATAAAAATAGGCCAAATTACATTTTTGGTCCTTTATCTTAAGTCCAGGTAACGTTTTGGTCCTTTAACTTTTTTTTTTCTTCCCATTTCAGTATTTTATCTTTCAAATAATTTCAATTATACCCTTTAAGTGAGATTCCGTTAGAGAACGTTAACAAAGTCTCATACCGTTTTCTTTCATCCAACGTATCAAAATCTCTGTTTGGTTATAACTCATCTCGATTGATTTCCCTCCTCCCATTTTTCGTCTTTTCATTTTCCTTGTTTTCATTTTCGTGTTTTTTCTTCTCTGTGCGTTTCCATCTTCTCATCTCTGTGCGTTGGCCTCTTCTCATCTTCTGTGCGTGTTCGTGAAATGTACGATTCGCGTTTTCCTCGTGAAGCTTCCTGATCGGCGTTTTGTTCGTGAAGCTTCCTGAATCGCACATTGAGAGGAAAGGTAATGATCTGATTAATTTTGGGTTTAGGTTTAGGGTTTAGTTGGGTTCTTATGGTATTTTATTATTAATGTGTTTGTTTGAATGATTTTATTAGTTACATGTGTTGATTTTTTGGGTCAGGGGTTTGTGGTCCACACATACATATTTCCTTCTTGTTTTTTCTAAGATTACTGGGGTCAGATTTGTGGTCGCTGGCATTTGATATAGTTTCTATTAATGGGGTTTTTTTAATGTGTTTTCAATGTAAAAAAGCAGAATGGATGTCTTTTTCGTTGATGTTTCACCATGGAGGGGTTTTTTTGGATGACACAATGGAAGTGTACGAAGGTGAATTTCTAATTGGAGATGTGATGCTGACAGGTGGAGTTACTTTGAGATTTTGGATATTATTAAACAAATGAGGTATCCTGAAGTTGTTAGTATATGGTATGAGGCGTATGGTGAGAAAAGTATTTGGAAAATGACATTGGGAGCAATGGAAATGGTAAATTTTGCCAAGGCTAACGGGAAAGTGGATTTGTATCTTATTCATAATATCCCAGCCCATATTATGGATAATGTGGAGAATAAGACTCAAAAAAATGAAGCTAAAAGCCCCATGAACCAACCCAAACAGGCCCACAACATGTGGATAATGTGCAGACTAAGGCTCAAGAAGCTACTAAAGTAGGAAATGATACACATGAACCAGCCCATAGTGCAACTCAAACAGAAGACAATATTGAGTCTGACGGTGAAGATAGTGTTGTTAATGTAATTTTTGGAGACTCTGATGATGAATTGCCCATGGATGATGGGTTTGATGAGGTAAATAGGTTGTGACGGACTTGAAGGACAAGGAGGGGTAGGTGCAAGTAAGAAAGGTGCAAGTAGAAAGGTGCAAGTAACAAAAGGTGCAAGTAACAAAGGTGCAAGTAAGAAAGGTGCAAGTAACAAAGGGAGACCTAAGAAGATTCGTGTTAGAAAGAACATATTGTGGATGAAGATGAAGAGGCCAATATGCAAAGTGAGAAGAATTATTTGATGAAGAGTATTTTACAGAGGAATTGGAGAGGATGATTCACAAGAACTGATAAGTATCCTTTATTTGTCATGCCAAAAAAATGGGAAGATTATAAGTGGGTTTTAGGAACCCTTTTCACTGGTAAGAAGATTTAAGGAGGCTATGACAACATATGCCATCATAATGGGAGGTGATTTGAAGTTATATGATAAAAATGAAAACAAGAGTGAATATGCAAGGAGGTTGTGGTGGTTTGCCCCTTTGTGCAAAGTTCCTGATGAAGATCTGGCAACTTAGGAAATAGTTGACACCATTCTGTTAATAAGAGAGTATAAGGTGAAATTTATGAGAGCAAGTTGGAATCGGAAAGATTGTACTCAAAGTTAAAGAGAACCCGACATAAAAATTACAGATATTTCTTAACAAAGGTTCATCAAAGTGAGATGCTGGAGTAAGTAAGATGAAGCATTAGGGCACAGTAGGGTTGCAATGATATGGTTGATGATCATTCAAGGAGAATATATAAGATGTAATGATTATTGTCACGAGTTATTAAGATCATCCAAAATAGTACAGTTAAGTTGGAAGTCCAAGCTACAAATTCAGAGGTAAGTGACTTATGTGGACAGACCACTGTGTGCCTAGTTTTCAACGCCTATATATGTGGGTCTTTAATGGATGTAAAGAGAGTTTCCTGATTTGTAGACCAATAATTTGGTCTCGATGGTTGTTTCCTTAAAGGTGTATTATGGGGGTTATGATCTATGCTGCTGTAGTAGGTATTCCAATGACCAAATGTTAAATTGCCTGGCTGTAGTTAGGTGAGACAAGAGGATTCCATCGGATTTGGTTCCTTATATTATTAATTAATGACTTGGGTGGACAACAAGCATGCAGGGGAGTCACCTACACCTCAATTATCTGAGATCAGCAAGTATCATTAAATTCTGATTTGGTAATTCTGTTAGAATTAGTAATTCTGTCTTGGTAATTCTGTTAGTTGGTAGATTGAAAATTCTGTTTTGGTATTTCTGTTAGATTGGTAATTCTGTTTTGGTAATTCTGTTAGATTGGTAATTCTGTTAGATTAGTAATTCTGTTTTCTGCAAGACTGCAAGCTGCATATTTTTTAGCATCAAATAGAAAGCTGCAGGCTGCATATTTTTTAGCATCAAATAGAAAGCTGCAGGCTGCATATTTT
>PGWS01022216.1:0-19828 GCA_002896235.1 Cicer reticulatum | reverse complement strand
TGATCTAATTCTCTTTGTTTTCTCTTATTCCTCATCATGGAAGAACTTGTGGCTGAAAGTGTCTATCATTTTTTCATCTCCAAATCTAATAATCCTGATCTTGTTCTTGTTTCCCACCCTCTCACCGACAATAATTATGGTTCTTGGTTCCATGCAATGATTATGACCCTCCTTGGACGCAATAAACTCAATTTTGTCGAAGGCACCATTCTTGCACCTTAGGAAAATGATATTCTATTTCTTTTTGCGGTGTTGCAATTACAATATTGTTGCCTCATGGATTCTCAATTCCGTCTCCAAAGAAATCCAAGCTTCCGCACTTTACTCTGCACATGCTTTTGAAATTTGGAACGATTTTCATATGCATTTTCATCAAAACAATGGTCCTAAGGTTTTTCAATTAAAGAAAGATCTCCTCAATTGCAATCAAGGTTCCCTCTCTTTCAGTAAACATTTTATCAAAATCAAGGATTTATGGGAAGAACTTGGGGAATACAAACCTATTCACACATGCAATTGTGATGGTGTTCAACCGCTCGTTGGTTTTTTTCAACAAGAATACATCGTGACTTTTTTGATGGGTTTAAATGATAGTTTTGCTCTGATTTATGGTCAGATCATGTTAATGGATCCCTTTCCTACCATCAATTGATTTTTTCTATGATCACTCAAGAGGAAAAATAGCACAGAGTTGGTACTCCTCAACCTCATTCGAAATCCCCAATTGTGTTTAATGTGAAAGGACCACACCCCAAATCCAATGCTCGTAAACACGATTGTCCTCTTTGTTCATATTGCAATATGTTCAACCTTATTAAAGAGAAGCGTTTTAAACTTAATGGGTTTCCACCTAGCAACAAGAAGTGTTCATCTTCTATAAATTAGGTTACCAATTTTGCTTCATCGTCTGTTGAAATCCCAACCATGACCACCAAACAATATCGGCAACTCATTGCTTTCCTCCAATCTCAAATGGGTAAGGCTACCACTCTTGATTTTGTAGATGACATTGTTGTTATGTATTTCACCTTTCTTGATTTTCCTTGTTTTATATATTCCTTGAATAGTTCCAAAAGAACTTTTCCAAATCGTTGGATTATGGATTCCAGAGCTACCTCACATATTTGCTACAATATTGACATAATTAAGTCATGTACTTTTTTTATCAAATAATTTTTTTACTTTACCTAATAATTCACAATTCAAGGTTTTAGTAATTGGAAGTGTTACTTTTAATCCTAAAATATAACTTCAACATGTTCTTCATATTTCAGAATTTTGTGTCAACCTTATTTCGATTAGTGCCTTAACTCAATCTTCTAATGATTCTTTTGAAATTTTGGATCCCATGCAGAAGAAATTCATTGGCAAGGGTGATCTTTATCATGGTCTTTACATATATGATCTTGTTTTTAGTTTGGATTCTTCTATTCATCATGTTTCTTGTAATCCAACACCTAAACCATGCATTGTATCCACTGTTTCTTTCAATTGTAACATTAATGCTTATAGTAATAATAATTTTTAACATGTTTTTCTCGGTCACTTGTCTGATACTATATTAAAGGTTGCTGCTAATAAAATTGATTTCGCAATGCCTCTATCTTTTAATTCTTCTACTTGCAATGTTTGTCCTTTGTCTAAGCTTCATCGTTTGTCTTTTCAATCTAACAATAACTTAGCTAAAAACAGTTTTTATCTAATTCATTGTGATGTTTTAAGGCCCTTTTCCAATCCTACTTAGAAATAATAAATTTAATATTTCTTAGCTATTGTTGACGATCGTAGTCGTATTAAACTTGGTTATATTTGTTACAATTCCAATATGAGGCACTCAAAGAATAAAACAATTTTTTTGCCTTTGTAACGTATTAATTTGATTGTGGCATTAATGTATACACATTGATAATCCAAGGGAGTTAGCTCTTAATATTTTCCTATAGAAACTTGATCTTAACACCAATTTATTTGCCTTTATCGACCACAACAAAATTCAGTTGGCCAACTAAGCATCAACACCTTCTCTTAATGTAGCTCGTGCACTTTATTTTCACTCAAGATTCATTCCGAATTATGGGTGATTATGTCTCAACCCAAACTCAATATCATCAGAATCTTTTCTCCACTTGACAAGCAATCTCCTTTGAGATTCTTTATTCAACAGCTCATCCGCTATGATATCTTTGTGTATTTGGTTGTCTTTTTCTATGCAACCACCATGAATACACTGGGAAATAAAGTTTTCTTTGGTTCTTCTTAGATACACAAACTTACAACATTTCCTCTGAAGAATTCATTATTTCAAGGGATGTTAATTTTCATGAAACTTTATTCGCCCATTTACACACCCTTTCTATACAGATCTTGCTCTTACTTTATCCAACACTGTCATCTAAATCATGACCTAATTGCATCTAACATCTCACTATCTCTGTTGTTTCAGATGCCTCATCGATCTATGACCTTGGTTAACTCATGATCTGATACTAACCACTTCCACTTGATTCTTATTTACAGCTCTTTTGTACTATTGTTCCCCCTTCAATAGACAATCCAACCAAACCACACTAATCCATCATCCCATCTTAATGACCTATATCTACACAACCAATACTCAATTCAAAAATATCTCTCCATATTTCCAAACTTTTCCACAATTATAGTCTTTCATCCTCCATATTCTTACCATGAACCTCAATTTTCATGAGGTAGTACAATTTTGATGGGAAATATGAAATGGAATCTAAATTGACAACTTTGGAAGCGAATAATGCTTGGATTGTTACGCCTCTCCCTCCTCACAAACGTGTCATTAATTGTAGAAGGTTTATAAAATGAAATATAAAGCAAACGATATCATTGATAGACATAAGGCACGATTGATTGCCAAGGGTTTTACGCAACATTCCAGTATTGATTTTCTCCACACCTTTTGTCTTGTTGCTCGTCTCTCCATAATGTGGGTATTGCTTGTTATGGCTGCTCAACAACAATGGCATCTTCTCCAACTTCACATCAATAAAGCATTATCTAATGGCACCCTTGAGGAAGATTTCTGCATGAAGTTACCAATGGGGAATCACATTGAGGATAGACATATTACATGGTTTATAAACTAAACAAATTTATTTATGGTTTGAGACAAGCATCCCGCTAGTGGTTCACCAAGTTTTCTTCAACAATTACTCAATTTGGCTTTAAACCTTGCATTGCAAATAATTCTTTATTCACCAAAGGTTTAACCAAGTCTCTAATCATCCTTGTAGTCTATGTTGACGATATTATATTGGCAGGTCCTAATCATGAGTTTTTACATCATATCAACAACATGAGAAACACTATAGATTAAAGGTGCTTGGAAACCCAAAATGTTTTCTTGGTTTAGAGATACCTAAATCAAACAAAGGCATTCATTTATGTCAAAGAAAGTACACCTTGCCACTCCTTAAGGATACAATATTTTTGGAAGCCAAACCCTTGCGAATACATATGTATCCTAACTTGTCTCTACGTGAAAATGATAGTGAACTACTTAAAAATCCTACTCAATACATAAGACTAATAAGGAAACTGATGTACCTAACTGTTTCGCGGCCGAATATAACCTTTGTTGTGAATAAATTCATTCAGTTCATGAGTAGACCTTGCAAAATTCATTTAGATGTTGTTCATAATGTTCTAAGAAACCTCAAATTTTCCTCAGGTCAAGGAATTTTGTTTTTCACATGCTTCTCTGCCTATGTTGATGCAAATTGGCGAAGTTACAAGAGCACCAGAACATCAACTACACAATATTGTTTTTTCTTAAGAAAATCATTGATATCAAAGAGATAAAAAAGACAACAACAGTGGAAAATCTCTCTACTGAAGCAAAGTACAAGGGTTATGTAGCAATGATACTTCATGAATTGCTTGGCTTAAGCAAATATTGGAAGTATGCGAAGAAATATACTAACTACTATGGTCTCTTTTGATAATATATCATCCATTCATCTTGGCCACCATAATCATACAACTCATGAAAGATCAAAACATATTGGCATAGACTATCATTTTATCAAGAGTATGTTGCTTCAAGATTCTTAATCTTATTCTGTTCCAACCAAGCATCCATTAGCTGATCCCTTAATCAAAGTTGGTGCCTCAGACTCAATTTCATTAGTTCATCACAAAGTTGGGCCTCTTCATATATATTTCTCCCACTTGAGGAGTATTATGATATCAACATCAACTTGCTTATTAGTTATTTACTACTTTTGTGATAAGTTGAGTCCTCTTATTGATTCCTAATCACTTAATATTTAGTTGGTTGTCTGTTAGTTTTTATTCTATATTAGGTTGCTGTTAGACTTTTCTGTTTGTGTTGGCAAACTTTATTGTTAATATCCCAAAAGTATATTCAAAAAGTTTAAATTCTCAATAATGGCTAAACTAGTAGTTGGTCTTAGGCTGTTTGTTAGAGGTGTGACACGTGCGTTGAATTGTTGCATAGTTCACTCCAAGAATCAAAGAAGTTCTTTCCAAACCCTTTAACCAATTGTAACTTCTTTTCTTGAGTGTTTGAAAGAACAAACTTGCATTTAAAAGTGTTTATTATAGAGCGAATGAGAACAATTAGACAACATCGAGTAGATTAAGAAGAAAATTGATTCGAAATTCTGATCATAATTCTTTTAATAATAATTAAAAGAAAAAAATCAAATCTTTTTAATCGATGTAAAAATAGTATCAACTCAAGAGATATTAATATATTTTTGGCTTAAGCAGTTTGGTCCCCCGATTTTTAGCTGAATCGCGAAAAGTCGTCCCCCCATTTTGTTTTTCCCCAGTTCTGGTCCTCAAACAGAATTTTGGTCAAAAACTTAATGAAATTTCATTTTTTAAAGTCGTACTACACCATTTATAATGATAGATTCCAGGTACAATTGTTGCAAATGAGATTTTGAGGCATGATGTAACTTAAATAAATGCCAAAAAAATTAAATTTCATCAAATTTTGGACCAAAATTCTAGTTGAGGGACCAAAACTGGGGAGAAACAAAATGGGGGGACTACTTTTGCAAATTAGCTAAAATAGGAGGACCAAAACTGCAATTAAGCCTATATTTTTTAGGGGATTTCTATGGTACATTTGAAAACTAATATGTTTTTGTACTATAAAATTAAATCACTAATAATTGAATAACATTCATTTATGAATTAGTTTGGCCATATTTTAGATTTAATACCACTAAATTTTTAAGTTTTATCTTTGGATCTATTTTAAAATAACATTTTATGACTTTAATAAAATAAAATATTTAATTTCAATCTATGAAAATAATTTATTTATTTATGAGATTCAAAGTTAAATAATAAATATATCAAAATCTAATTTAGTCAATTTTAATAGATATTTACATAGACAAATTAAAGAAAATTATTGATTAAAATATTTATTATACTGTTATAATTTTTTTTTTAATAATACCCAGAACTTGTCTATTTTTTATATGTGTGTTATTATGTTTTGAATAATTTTTTTTAATATATTTATATTTATTTTCAATAAAAATTCAAGGGATATACATAGATAAATAAGCAAGAGAGTTAGCTGCTAAAGTCGATAATAATTGGTTGACACATAACATATTTTAAAAATAATGTGAATCTTTTGTGAGATGGATGTGATGCTTTACATAGAAAAAGAGTATCTTTGATATATTAATATGGACATACTTAAAATTCATACAAGAATATGTACGCATTATCCTTAACGTTTTCTTTAAGGTATTATTTGCACGCAAATGATTAAACATTGAATGACTACGACACATGTAACGATGCTTTCCTAATTTGTGTTTTTTTTTTTAAAAAAAAAACAGAAAGGTTATACACAAACATCACTATAGAGAGAAACAGAACTAAACATAAGAACTTACTATTACTTGCAACACAATTAACTTGAGATATATTTTTTGATTTCAATATTGAATGAGTCAAAAGACAAACTGTAATAGTAGACTTCACAATATAATATGCACTCACGAGTAACCACTCAAATCTATTTCAATTTTCATAAAAAAAAATTACTTTAAGAAACGCATCAGAGTTAAATTTTCTTCAAATTTTATAGTTAAGGATGAATTTTGGTGTGGATATTTATCTCTTACTCCGTCTATTAAATTATATTTATTTTAAAATTATAATAACATCTTAGTTATTCATTTTATTTAATATTTTAATATATTATAAATTTTAATCTCATTTACTATATTTTAAGAAGTAATATCTTTGTGTAATTTTTTATATATTAGTTTACTATTTAAAAACTACTCCTTCCTTATGGTCTCAAAATATCTAATCAATTCAATATTCAATGTATTTTTTTTTCAATTGTATACTTTAATTAATATACTTCATTACTTCCAATGAAATATCTTACTATGCATTTATATTTGATGATATACTAATACTTAACAAGAACATTTGATAAAGAAAAATTTAGGTGCATTTCTTTAAGTACTATTCATGTGGTTCTTAACATAAAATATTATTTATAACAAATTTTGATAAAATTATGAATTTTGAAGAAATCTAATTTGTAAAGTTAAAGATCCGGACAAAAAACACCAAAAAGTATATACTTAAGTTGGTCATTGATAAAATAGTATCTCCCTTCTTTTTTTTTTTATATATTTTCTTAATACGAATGAAATGATCTAATTAATCAATTTACTATGAAACGTAGGTAATATTATTTATAATATTAATATAATAAATCAATTTAACTTTATAAATTTTTATTTTTATGTAATATGAAGGAGAAGGAATGTATTATTGAAAATTGAAATGCAAAACTTAAAATTATTTAGAAAGTCGAGGGAGAGTGAGAATGAGAGAGACAAAATATGTCCTACCCTGTCCCATTTGTCAATACACATTGAGAGTATTTTTTCTTTTATTAATCAATTATAAAAGATATTACATTCTTTTGTGAAGAGAATAAGAACAAATTTGCAATGATTTAGTTTGAGCTATTCAGACAATTGCTTTGTGAGTTGAATATTAAACCCTTATCGTGACTACTCAGCACTTTATGCTGACTCACTGCCACGTATAATATTTGTTCCACATTCCTTCATAATATAGACGAGGTCATCACAACTAGTGGATATAATAACCAATCTAAATATTCATTGTCAAATAAAAAAAAAATGAATTTAAATGGCTACCAACACTTGCAATAATTTTTTGTTTAATAAATTTTAGGACGAGGGAAAAGTGTCTCATTCTAAATTAAGTAAAATTTATGAATTATTTAATGTTTAAAAAAATTAACCTTTTTTTGGTTCAATAATATAAAAAGAGATGAAACTAGTTTGGAAAATATTTTTATTATTTTTTATTTTATAAAAGAGATGAAAATATTTTTACTTTTATTTTATAAAATTTGTGTTAATCTATTTGTTTATTTTAGGAGGTAACAATCTTTTATATGAACAATTGTCTACATTTTTATAAAAACAAAAAATGTCAAAAATTCGTTAGGGTTCGAAAATACATCTTTATTAACTAACGTTTCATCTTCTCCCTATAACAATGGTTCATTTAAGAATTTCTCATCAAGATAAAATGAACACACTTTATAGAAAATAAAAATACAAATAGTGTGTTTTGATGGAGCGATTGAAAATTCTAGATAATTTAAAATTCTAAGATATTCAAATGCATTAATTTATTTATAATTTTTTTTTGTATTAAATGAAGTGTTCATTTAAATTGAGTCGTTTTTTATAATTTAAAAGCTTTTGGGTGAAAATTAAAATTAAATATTTGAGTGAAAATAAAATTTTGCAAAAGTCGAGGGTACTATTTTGAAATGTATAGGACCAATTTGAAAAAAAATTAAGGACGAACTTCCAAATTTTGAAATACGATTTGGAGTAATGAATTTAAAAATATATAAGTCAATAATTTTAATTTAAAATTATATGGATTATTTTATGATTCTATATTATAAAGTAAAGAGAGAATTAAAATTTTCATTTTTAGTGGTATTGAAATATCTAATTTAATTTAAACAAAATGTCTTATAAAATCTCTTGATTTTGAAATTCTTCAAAATTTAATATCCAATAAGGTAATTTACATTAAAAAAATTGAATTCCCTAAAAAATTATATTCTCATCTAACAATATTCAAAAATGTTTTTATAAATTTAAAAAAAAATTGTCAATCTTTAAGTCTTTGTTCTCCCAATTTTCATCCGTATGATCAACCTTTCTAAGAGTATTAAAAAGAATTCACGCATAAAAAAAAAAAAAAAAAAAACAAAATCTTTCTTAGAATAATCGTTTGAAGTAGCAGTAGTAAATTGGTTTTTGTTGCAAATTCATACGTCGCGTTGTTAGAAAAGTTTGAACACTCTTTTTTCAATGTTTGTCAAAAATTTTTGAAAAAAATTAAAAATACCATAAACACTCACGTGAATAGATTCTATATTTTTGTTAAAAACGAACCAAACGAAAGTTAATTATTAATTTAAAATATAGTTTTATTCAAAATATATTATATTTTTTAATCTAATTTTTGTTTATAATTTTGTGAACGAAAAATATAAGATAACAGAGATATTTTTAATAAACAATTTTATATTTAAATTTTTAAAAAATGGTTTTTTAAATATATTTAAATTTAGAAAATTGTTTTATATTAATAGAATTAAGAAAATTCTTGTTGAGAGACTTGTTCTAAAACAGATTTAGAGTTGAGAAAAACATAAAATTTATTTGATAATCTAATTTTTTAAAACAGTTTTGATTAAATTATAAAAAAAAATAAAAGAATGAGATGTAAAATACTATTCAGTATGTTTTACTTTTTTTAGTTTTAAAAATATAATATTAAAAATAGTTTTATAAACAATTTTATTAACAAATACACCATATAAATATTTTAATTTTAAAAGAAAATAAAATAGATTAAAATGAGAATAAAAATGTGTTCGTGCACGTATCTTATTTATCATTAATCAAGACATTGTAACACAATTTAATGGTGTGCTACAACTTATCGTTTGGTTCAAAAATACCTACTCTTAAGTAAAATTCTCCCTATAATGAAAGATTCTGAAAAATTTAAACATGACATAACAACAGATCTAATTAATGCAAAACGAAATATTCAAAATTTTGATAATAATAACATTGTTACTTAAAGATAAACGTTAATTGATTATTTTATATTTTTGATTGAAATAATAATTTAAATAATATTGTCTTGATTAAAATAAAGAAAAATTATTATATATAATTAAATCGACATAAATTAAGTCATATATATATTTAAAAATAAAAGAGAACATAAACTATTTTTTTTTTAAATGTTGTCAATTAATATTAGAATTTTAACTATTTTTTAGATGTGTTCATTTTTTCTATGGTCTAAGAGTTTTTAAACATTTCATTACTTCCACTTATATCAAAAGTATATAAAGTAAAGTAATATAGGATGGTTTAATTGGTAAGAATTCATCTTATAAAATCTGAGTTTGAATTCTCTTGTCAATGTAAAGTCGTCAATAGATAATATATGATTATGGGATGCTATTTATAACGAAAAACTAATTACGAATGAATCACGAACGATATCAAACTAATAAAATAATAAGAATACCCCACTAACCATATATGGTAGTTATTAATTATTTTGATTTGCTTGTGATTGCAAATTGTTGGATGAGTCTCTTTTTTAGTTATTGTTAGAGATTAAATTGTTTATTCTTCAACGATGATTTATATAGAGATTAAAATGTTTTAGTTATATATTTAGAGATGGAAAATTGTTTTTTACTTTTTGCAGGACAAAATTAGTTCTTGTGATTTTTTTTTAGAGACTAAAATAAATCTTCACTATTGGTTATATTTGAGACTAAAAAGAAGTTATGAAGTATCTAATGCTTAAATTTTATTAACATTAAAGATTCATCTTAGTCTTAAAAAGTCGTGGATCCATAGTTCCGAAGAAAAATAAATATAATTTTTGTTTATGAGAAAATTTAATCACGACAACTTATTCTATTACAATGTTTAAAATAAATACAACACTCCATCTCATTGGTCTAGTTATATATATCCCAAACACCACACGTTCCTTTCTTCCTTTTTTTGTTTATCAATTTAGCTAAAAAAATTATTTATTATACAACAAATAATGTTAAAACAATAACACTTTATCTCATTGGTCACGTTATATCTTCTAAATTAATTTGTAAAATCTATACTTTTTTTTTTTTGCAGCTGAGTTTGAGAAAGAAAAAAAATGTTGTTTAAATAATATCCAACTATTATTATTTGTATTTTTTTTTTATTTAATCCATGAATAAATAAGTTGATATTTAAAATAATATTCCTCTTCAGCGTATCTAATTAAACTCTTTCTTTATACTAAACTACTAAATAATTAATTTGTAAAAAAAATTAACCACATGATTTCTATTTATTTATTTATTATACTTTTTCTTATTTTCAATGTTTTTTTATTTCCTTCATCAATTAAACATAATATAAAAAATAACATAGAATTATGTTGTTCCAATTAATTTTCTTCAAAGACTTACAATTCATTTATTTTTATAGAGACTAAAATGGATTATGTGTATTGTTAACAATAATGGAATGAAATTAATAGGGAAGATTGTCCCATCCAATATATACCAAACTTTAATACATATCCACATGAACAAATATTTTCCAAAATAAAAAGGATACATCATATAAACGTGAAGGGAAAGAAGGGGGCCATAATATCCACAAATGAGTATTGACATGTATAAAGGATACACTCAAATAATTAATACCTCACAAAAACCACATATTATATTCCATGCACACTCATTTACACGTCCACTTCAATTTCAAATTCTTTTCTAGTTGGGAACTTTAGAATGGACCTAATTAATTAGAAACTTCCCTTTATGACTTTTCCCACAAGATCCCCACCACATTAGTTTGTGTCTTTCTTAAAAGCCAAAAAATGGTGCTTGTTGTTGTGTCACAACTACCCTTTATTGAAATCACATTCTCCATCAATTTCTCATATAGCTTCTCTTTTGCTAAATTCACCCCCTTTAACTTTCATCTTTGAAATTCTCAAACTTCATTAAATAAAAAAAAAAAAAGACATAGAATTTTTTTTTCATTGATATGGGGGCTAATATTTCTACTAATGATGATCATGGGAGATATCTTTATCTTCCACAATCAAAGACTTGTTTTGATGATATTCCAGAGAGTTTCATCTCTTCAATGATGATGAGGTTTGAACCTCAAGAGATTTGTAAATTGGGTAGAGTGAACAAAACTTTCCATAGAGCTTCCTCTTCAAATTTTATATGGGAGTCAAAGTTGCCACCAAGCTACAAATTTCTTGTCAACAAAATTTTTGGTGAAGAAAAACTTTGTTCTATGACCAAGAAAGAGATCTATGCTAAATTATGTCAACCTAATTTCTTTGATGGTGGTACTAAGTAAGTTACTCAATTTTTTATTATATAGTAGTAGATCTATTGCAACATCACTATGCTTATAAATCATCAATTAATTAAATTATATTTTTTCATCTCCATTTTTTTTCTGTATTTCACTCTTTGTGATTTAATTTCGAGTCATCGTTGGAGTCACATCGTGATCTTTGACATTACTGAGAATCACAATCATTTAAGATTGTAACTGTGGTAGCAGAGACATAAAAAAATCTTAATATTACGGATATAATTGTAGTTGCAAATAGTTTTTAAAACATTATTGTAGTTTGAAAAGTTCTAATTTGTTTTTTTACCGGTGATATTTTAGGAGAGTTTGGCTAGATAAATGCAGCAAACAAGTTTGTTTGTTCATATCATCAAAGTCCTTCAAGATAACTGGAATAGATGATAGAGAGATTTGGAATTATATTCCTACTGAGAATCCAGGTGAGAGTGGTGCAAGTTACTTTTATAAATTTATTTGGATGTGAAAGGAGAAATTAAGGTGATAAAAATTGAGTAAAAATTTAAGAAAAACAAGAAAATAAAGAAAAAAAATAAATGACTAGTACTATTATTTCAGGTTTAATAACAAATGTATCACCTTATTTTACAATCTGTTTTTTGATTTCAAAATATTAAAAGTGCAAAATATGTTTATAACTTAGAAGTAGTAAATAGTTATTACTTTATAAGTCAATTTTGTAAGAGATCATTTAAATTCAACTTAAATTAATTATAAAAATAATATCAGATTATATTAAAGATTTATTGAATCATCTACTATCAAACCGTCACTATCAACCATTTAGAATGTGTTTAAGAAGTTAACATGAATAAAAAATATTATTATATATATTTATAAGTGGTGAGTAATCTTTATTTGTAATTGTATAAAAATTGAGATAAAATTAATCAATCTAATTTCTAAGATTACATATACAAATCATGAATTAGAAAATCCTTGAAAAAAAGTGTTTAATTAAAGCATGGCAAAAATAATATGTTTGACATTTCAATAATAAATGTCTAGAAAATTTAATAAATGTCACTTTCTCTTTTATATATTCTCCCTTTAACTTTTTTTTTTTTTTTTTGTGATTGATTTGTTTTCATCTCAAGACAAATAAATCATTTAATTAAAACTCTTGTGTGAGTGTAAAATGAGAGTTGAGAGGTGACACTAGTTTTTTTATTAAAATCCTATTGGCAATTTGCTTTACCATATTATATTTTTACTTGCTTAGTCAGCTATTCCATATGTTTAAGAAAAAAGAAACAAAAAGTGCAAGCAACTTTCACATTGAAAATGTTATAATAGATGAAAAGGTCTTCCATCAACAGAAAGTATTCAAATTATTATTATTAAATAAAAAAGCCTAATGCCAACTAATTTATCCTAGTCAGCCATTCTTATCACAAGATAATTAAAGAACAAGAATGCAATCAAGTGGGACATTGAAATGACCTCTTGTCAAGGAAAAGTTGTATTTAAAAGTTAAGTAGTAACAACAAAAACTAAAATATTTATTTATTTCTTATATTTTTTACATAGTATATTAAATTTTTTTAATAGTTAGAAATTTTAAATGACGGTCCATAGACTTAACTATTTGCGGTGTGAGGAGTGTATTAAAAAATTAGGTGATCCAAATTGCTAGTTTTGAATTGAGCTTAATAGTAGTGAGTATGGGAGTGTATTGAAAAGGAATTCATTTTTTTTTTAATTTATTTTGTAATGATAATTGGACTTAATATAAAATTTTAATAGAATAGTATTTTTATGATGGTTTCCTAATAATATGACAACACACTATCCAGGTCTTATTTAGAGACCAAAATCTCAATTTTAAAGGAAAGTTGAACACGTTGAATATTTGCAATATCATATTTAATTCAGATTATAAAAAATAAAAATAAAACCGCTCAAGTCATATGCTTTATTTTTTAAAACATTTTATTAATAAGTTTTGTCAAATAATATATACTTATAAGGCTGTTAAAATAAATAAAGTGTTTATACTTATGATATTTTTTTTTTTCAATATGCAGGTTTAAAAGTGTTGCATATCTTCAACAAATGTGGTGGGTTGAAGTATTAGGGGAGTTAGAATTTGAGTTTCCAAAAGGGAATTATAGCATATTTTTCAAGCTTCAATTGGGCAAAACTACTAAGAGATTGGGCCGAAGGGTGTGCAATCTTGAACAAGTCCATGGTTGGGGCATAAAGCCCGTTAGATTTCAACTATCTACATCCGACGGTCAGCGTTCAGTCTCACAGTGTTATATGAATGGGCCTGGAGAATGGGCCTACTACCATGTTGGAGATTTTGTCATTGAGAAAAATAATGGGCCCATAAACATCAAGTTTTCTTTGGCCCAAATTGATTGCACACACACCAAAGGTGGGCTTTGCATAGATGGGGCAACGATTTGCCCAAAAGAGTTAGCACATAAGTTGAAACAATTCTAGCTAAAGTATATATTAAAAGTGCTTTTTTCAAATTAAGCACGTTTGTAAGAGCAAAAGTAGGTCTTTGTGCATTTTATTATTTCTTTATTTATTACTTAATATTTTTCGGAGATATTGATGATTGAAAAAAGGAATGTTGGATTAAGGGACCAATCAAATTTGGATATTGTGTAGGTGTGAGTGTTATGTTGCTAACTTATATGTGGAGGAATTAGGAATGTGAAAATAGTGCTAACGTTGAAAGTGGTTAATGTTGTAGAGTGGTTTGTTGTAAAAATATTTTTTGTTGGTATACTTGATTTTGTTGTAATATACATTTGTGTCTTTATTGGATAAAAGGTTATGATGATAATGCTCTCTCTAAATATGTAAATGGTGAACTTTTTAAATGTCAAATGAACGTGTTGTATCTTCATATTTTATCTTTTTTAAATTTTAATTTGTTAAATTAATTGTTGAAAATTTAAGTGTGAGAGATCTATAGAAAATTAGTGATATAGTCACTCATTTATAAGTAATAAATTAACTATTAACTAAGAATATTATAAATGTAAAACATATATATGTTTGTTGTGTTAATATAAACTAGCAAAATATCCGTGTGAATTGCACTGGTCGTATTTTGTTGATCACTATATTAAGGTAGATATTAGATATTAAAATTAAATATTTAAAATTAATTGAAATATTATTAAAATTGAAGTATAATTATTTAAATACAATTATTTCTTTAATGCTTTCAAATAAAATATTCATATGTATATTATTTTCGTTTATCAACAAAATATATATATATATATATTATATAAAATATGCCCAAATTACATTTTTTGGTCCTTTATCTTAAGTCCAGGTAACGTTTTTGGTCCTTTAACTTTTTTTTTTTTCTTCCCATTTCAGTATTTTATCTTCAAAATAATTCAATTATACCCTTTAAGTGAGATTCCGTTAGAGCAACGTTAACAAAGTCCCTCATCCGTTTTTCTTTCCAGTCAACGTTACAAATCTCTTGTTTAGGTAATACTCATCTCGATTGATTTCCCTCCTCCCATTTTTCGTCTTTTCATTTCCTGTTTTCATTTTCGTGTTTTTCTTCTCTGTGCGTTCCATCTTCTCATCTCTGTGCGTTGCCTCTTCTCATCTCTGTGCGTGTTTCCGTGAAATGCTATCGGATTCGCGTTTTCTTTCGTGAAGCTTCCTGAATCGCGTTTTGTTCGTGAAGCTTCCTGAATCGCACATTGAGAGGAAAAGGTAATGATCTGATTTATTTTAGGGTTTAGTTTAGGGTTTAGTTGGGTTCTTATGGTATTTATTAGTTGCATGTGTTTGATTTTGAATGATTTTATTGTTACATGTGTTGATTATTTTGGGTCAAGGGTTTGTGGTCCACACATACATTTCATTCCTTCCTGTTTTTCTTAAGATTATGGGTCAGATTTGTGGTCCCTGCCATTTGATTATAGTTTTCTATTAATGGGTTTTTTTTATGTGTTTTCAATGTAAAAAAGCAGAATGGATGTCTTTTTCGTTGATGTTCACCATGGAGGGTATTTTTTGGATGACACAATGGAAGTGGTCGAAGGTGAAAGTTTCTAATTGGAGATGTGATTGCTGACAGGTGGAGTTACTTTGAGATTTTGGATATTTATTAAACAAATGAGGTATCCTGAATTGTTAGTATATGGTATGAGGCGTATGGTGAGAAAAGTATTTGGAAAAATGACATTGGGGCAATGGAAATGGTAAATTTTGCAAGGCTAACGGGAAAGTGGATTTGTATCTTATTCATCCAATATCCCAGCCCATATTTATGGATAATGTGGAGAATAAGACTCAAAAAATGAAGCTAAAAAGCCCCATGAACCAACCAAACAGGCCCACAACATGTGGATAATGTGCAGACTAAGGCTCAAGAAGCTACTAAAGTAGGAAATGATACACATGAACCAGCCCATAGTGCAACTCAAACAGAAGGACAATATTGAGTCTGACGGTGAAGATAGTGTTGTTAATGTAATTTTGGAGACTCTGATGATGAATTGCCCATGGATGATGGGTTTGATGAGGTCCAAATAGGTGGTGACGGACTTGAAGGACAAGGAGGGTAGGTGCAAGTAAGAAAGGTGCAAGTAAGAAAGGTGCAAGTAACAAAGGTGCAAGTAACAAAGGTGCAAGTAAGAAAGGTGCAAGTAACAAAGGGAGACCTAAGAGATTCGTGTTGAGAAAGAACATATTGTGGATGAAGATGAAGAGGCCAATATGCAAAGTGAGAAGGAATTATTTGATGAAGAGTATTTTACAGAGGAATTGGAGAGTGATGATTCACAAGAAACTGATAAGTATCCTTTATTTTGTCATGCCAAAAAAAATGGAAGATTATAAGTGGGTTTTAGGAACCCTTTTCACTGGTAAAGAAGAATTTAAGGAGGCTATGACAACATATGCCATTCATAATGGGAGGGATTTGAAGTTTATAAAAAATGACAAACTAAGAGTGAGAGTTAAATGCAAGGAAGGTTGTGAGTGGTTTGCCTATTGTGCAAAGTTACCTGATGAAGATACATGGCAACTTAGGAAACTAGTTGACACACATTCATGTAATAGAGAGTATAAGGTGAAATTTATGAGAGCAAGTTGGATCGGGAAAAGATTGTACTCAACAGTTAAAGAGAACCCGAACATAAAAATTACAGATATTTCTAACAAGGTTCATCAAAAGTGGAATGCTGGAGTAAGTAAGATGAAGGCATTTAGGGCACGTAGGGGTTGCAATTGATATGGTTGATGGATCATTCAGAGAGCAATATATAAGATTGTATGATTATTGTCACGAGTTTATTAAGATCAAATCCAATAGTACAGTTAAGTTAGAAGTCCAAGCTACAAATTCAGAGGTAAGTGACTATGTGGACAGACCACTGTTGCCTAGTTTTCAACGCCTATATATGTGTCTTAATGGATGTAAAGAGAGTTTCCTGATTTGTAGACCAATAATTGGTCTCGATGGTTGTTTCCTTAAAGGGTATTATGGGGGTATGATTCTTGCTGCTGTAGGTAGAGATCCAAATGACCAAATGCTTCCAATTGCCCTGGCTGTAGTTGAAGGTGAGACAAGAGATTCATGGACTTGTTCCTTAACTTATAATTAATGACTTGGGTGGACAACAAGCATGCAAGTCCTACACCTTCATATCTGATCAGCAAAGGTACTCATTAAAGTTCTGTTTTGGTAATTCTGTTAGATTAGTAATTCTGTTTTGGTAATTCTGTTAAGATTGGTAGATTGAAAATTCTGTTTTGGTTATTCTGTTAGATTGGTAAATCTGTTTTGGTAATTCTGCTAGATTTGTTATTCTGTTAGATTAATAATTCTGTTTTGTGCAAGACTGCAATGTTGCATATTTCTGTTTTAGTAATTCTGTATGATTCTGCATTCTAACTTTTCTGTCATCAAATCATCCTGGTAATTCGTTGGTCAATGAGGCAGGAAAGAATTCTGTTTTGCTAATTCTGTTTAGAAAGCTGCATATTTTCTGTTTTGGTAATTCTGTTTAGAGCACACATTAAGTCCATATTCATTATTTTTGTTGTATGTAAGGGACTATTGCCTGCAATGGATGAGTTGCTTCCTGGGGTGGAAAAAAGATTTTGTGTAAGACACCTGTATAACAACTTCAGAAAAATTCACCCAGGGAAGAAGCTTAAGGAATTGATGTGGAAGGCAGCCAAGTCAACATATCCTCAAGCATGGGAAAGAGAAATGAAAGAGTGAGGAAAGTTAACGAAGAGGCCTACAAATATTTAGTGAAGATTCCTCCAAGGTTTTGGTCAAAGTCAAGATTTAGTTTCAATTCTAAATGTGATGTGCTTGTTAATAATATGTCAGAGACATTCAATAGTGTCATAATTGGACCTAGAGGGAAACCCATAGTGACAATGTTTGAAGACATCAAATTGTACTTAATGGAAAGGTGGGTTAGAATAGAACTACATTGGAAAAGGTACACTTGTTCTGTTCTGCCTCAAATCAAGAAAAGTTAGCAAAGGAACAAGAATTATCAAGAATGTGGTTGTGTAGGTAATATTGTTTTTATGCTTTGGTTTTTTATGATTTCTGCCTGCATATTATTATGCTTTGGTTTTATGCTTGGTTTTCTGAAATCTGCCTGCATGCATATGAATTCTGATTCCTGCCTGAAAGCTGCAGCTGCATATTATTATGCTTTGGTTTTTATGATTTCTGCCTGCATATTATTATGCTTGGCTTTTTATGCTTTGTTTTCTGAAATCTGCCTGCATGCATATGAATTCTGATTCCTGCCTGAAAGCTGCAGCCTGCATATTATTATGCTTTGGTTTTTATGATTTTCTGCCTGCATATATTATTAGCTTTGGTTTTTATGCTTTGTTTTTCTGAAATCTGCCTGCATGCATATGAATTCTGATTCCTGCCTGAAAAGCTGCAGCCTGCATATTATTATGAATTCTGATTCCTATCCTGCCTGCATATGATTATGAATTCTGATTCTGATTCTGTCTGATTTCTGCCTGATTTTGCATGATTCTGCCATGATTCTTGTTTGTGATCCTGATTTCTGCCTGAATTCTGCCTGATTTCTGCCTGTTTGTGATTCGGTTCTGATTCTGATTCTGTCTGATTCTGCCTGTTTCTGAATTCTGCCTGATTTTCTGCCTGATTGTTGATCATGTGTTAATTCTTCTTATTCTTATTGAACAAGGTATGCTGGTGAAACAATATTTGGAGTTTAGTAACATCAACCACACAGGAGACAAGTTTGTGGTATCGCTGGAAATAGAGAATGTTCATGTAGGAAGTGGATGCTCACCGGGATTCCCTGCTGCCATGCAGTTTGTTGTTGCAACTCCTCAAAAAAGATCCAGAAGACTTGATTCCAGCATATTATAGGCGAGAGACATATGCCGCATGTTACCGACCTGTTATTACCCAACAAACGGACAAAATATATGGGCTCAAACCCATATCCTGATGTCTTACCGCCACCATCAAGAAGGCTTCCAGGAAGACCCAAAAGGTCAGAGGAACAAAGATGCCGATGAAAAAAATAAGGACTCCACGATGATTAGTAGGGAAAGGGATGTCAATTAAGTGCAGCAATTGTAAACAAGCTGTCATAACAAGGCATCGTGTCCAAGCCAAACCCAAGAAGTCAGTCTCAAACTGAAGTGGTCATCCCAACTTGAAGTTGTCCCAAGCCCAAACTGAAGCTGTTCAAACCCAATTAAAGCTGCCCAGACCCAAGCCCAAGCCCAATCAAAACCTGTCAAACGCAGAGGAAGGACCCAGCAAACCCACACAACCTGTCAAACGCAGAGGAAGACCCAGCAAACTGCAGTCCCAGCAAGCTCAGTCCCAGTCCCCAGCAGCAGCTCAGTCCCAGTTCCAAAGCAAGCTAGTCCAGCAGTCAGTCCAGTTCCAGCAAGCTCAGTCCCAGTCCCAGTTCCCCAGCAAGTCAGTCCAGCTAAGCCAGTTCCAGCAAGCTCGAGTCTCAGTTCAGCAAGCTCAGTCCCAGTCCCAGCCTGCACAGTCTCAGTTCCAGCAGCAGCTCAGTTCCATTCCCAGCCTGCACAGTCTCAGTTCAGAAGCAGCAGCTCAGTCTCAGTCCAGCAAGCTCAGTCCCAGTCCCAGCCTGCACAGTCCCATTCCCAGCAAGCTCAGTTCCAGAAGCCAGTTCCAGTTTCCAAGCTCAGTTCCAGTTCAGCAAGCTCAGTCCAGCAAGCTCAGTTCCAGTTCCAGCAGCTCAGTCCAGCCTGCCACCAGTGCACAGTCTCAGTTCCAGCAACTCAGTCAGCAAGCTCAGTCAGTCCAG
>PGWS01022209.1:0-14487 GCA_002896235.1 Cicer reticulatum | reverse complement strand
CGCTAAGTTTAAATTTATTTAATATATTATTTTTAATTTTATAGCCCCTGCTTTGCTGAATTTCATTTTTTTTTAATAATATAATTGATTGCTAATAAACATTAAAAGTCATTCATTGACATTATAACAAACGCATCAGAGTATTAAATAACATAAAAAATTATCATGTCTTTCTGAAACTACAAAATAACAAATAGTATCGGAAATACAAAGTTACCTAATACATAATTGTCAACCACTACAAAAAGTAAGCATAACTATGACATTTAAGGTTCGTCAAGCGACACATCATTCCAAATTATGATCGTAAATGAGGATGCGAAGGAGGATGGCTCGCAGTAGATGATCACCATTTGGATTGACTGTGCAAAGCGTCAAATTTATCTCCAAAAAATTGCTTTAATGCATCAATATCATTCTTTAACTTCTTTGAACGCTCCCTAGCTCTTCGGCGACCTTGGTAGCCAACTGAGCTTGGGCCACTGCATCCTGAGCAATTTGTTCAGCTCTAATTCTAGCTGCCCTCTCCGCTTCTAAAGACAGATCCCAGCATAGAATTAGAAGGATTCTGGGAATGTTGTGTAAGCGATACACCCTGTCGAACCGTTAATGGACAAGTTTCCCGTTACCATAAACTCGACCATGAGTGCGACCCCCTGCAGATTCAGTCCATAACTTAAGTATTGTCCCTCCATCTACCTCTTTACCACTTTCTTCACTTGTTTCACCAATTTGTGTTTGTACTTCCTCCCAATTTTTTTTTAAATGTTCCCTGATAAATGAATAAATTAATAACGTAATATATGATCAATTTCTAAAATAAATTAAACAAACGTGTATAATAAGGGATGTCTTTAGATATAAATGACATCCATATTATTTTTGGTTGATTTGTAATATAAAGAATTTGCATAAAGACATTTACATAAATAAAGAACATACATAGGTAGATTATGCGCGACTATCAACCCAAGCGCCATTTTTTTCTCTTGTGGGTTGTCAAAAATAACTCTATCTGGAAGTAACTCTCTTTGAAGTTATTGCTCTATAAATAAAATCAAGATTATTGGATCACAACTCAAAATTAGAAATCATAAACATTAAATTGTATTATGTTTAAGTAAATGTAAATTTAATACATACGAGCTCAATCGCAACATCAATATGAGCCTTGCGACCTGAGGTGTGGACAGCCCCGCCTCTTGTTTGAAGCTCGATTGGTCTTATTTTGGTTGGAGATGTTCTTGAATGATGTACCGTTCCCAATATGCTTGAAGACTAGTCCAGGCTTCCTCACCTATCCAACTAGGTCGAGTCCCTTTTTTCCTCACCTTTGTAAGCATATCTGATAGTCTTTAGCGGCCTTTTGTTCAAACAGACGTTTCACAATATCATTATGACAAGGATCCCACGATACCTTCTCCTGGGGAAAAACAAAAGTATATTATGTACTAACTACTATCAACAAACAGATTACACAATTCTCCCTATATAGCTAGAAAAATGAATTGAACATATAATTATATTCAAAGCTTACGCGCAAACTTTTCAAACCAAATCTTGTCTAATTATGTCAGTGGTTGCACTCCAACCATAGATAGGCTCACGAAATTGTTTTGTATGGCATACCTAATGGCATCTGCAACTGCGTTGCTAGGAGTTGTCTGCATTAATGCATTGAAGAAATAAAATATTAATAAATAATATGTGTCTACTTATGCTTCTAATATTAAGAAAATAAACAATTGTTGTAACTTCCCTTTACCATAAGGTGTATAATGAGTTTTCCATTATCATCTCTCACAGGCACGATGGCGGAACATTCCCTTGACCCACCTCATCATCATCTTGGTTGTGGTCCCCAATTTCCACTCTATCCTCATGGACCATCGAAGTTTGTTCCACATTCTTTCTACCAAGGCCTCATGTGGAGAATGTTGTGAAGAGGCACCATGGTATGAATACTTAAACCTGGAGTGGCCATAAAGACAAATACCTCAGGGGTTGAGGCATGGATGGGAGATGGTGTCGAGTGGGATGGTGGTGTTATAGTATCAGCAGGTGGCTACCATCTTAGTTGATGTTGGAGGCTGAGACGGGGCTGGAGACGAACAATGAAGTGGACTAGTGGTAGACAAGTTGTGACGTATGACATCCGCTGCTCATTAAGTTTACCCGGTCGCAACATCTTTGGTTTACCCCTAGTAGGATGGGCATTTCCTTTATCACCGCCACCTTTGTTAGTCATCTGTTGTCATAAAGTAAAAAGAGTAAATATAAACAGGTCACGTAAATACAAAATGAACAGTGCAATGCAAAACATATACAATTTATCAAAATACAAGTTGTTTAAGTAGAAAATTTATCAAAATACATAATACAGAATAACAAGTTGTAATATGTTCGATCACAAATACATAATACATAAACAATTTATCAGATCAACAAGTTGTTTAAGTACAAATACACATGTAATACAAATACATAAATAAACTCTAATATTGTGCAATACAAAATATTATTCTAATATGTTCGATCACTATCCTTAATCCTTTCACTGCAATCTTCAATCAAAATCTCTTCGAACACATCTACTTGTGAGTTGTCACGTAAACAAGATATTGGTTCTATTTCTGCAATTGGTAGAACATGTGACATCCCATCAGACTGATAAGGCATTTCATCCTTTGTGTTGTCAATCTCCACGTGACCCCTTGGTTTTGTGGTAATTGCCCACACACCATCCACGCTTATCTCTACACATTTCTGGATAGGGACATAATACACTTGTCTTGCTTTTACACAAAGGATGAAAGGATCATAAAGACGATAGCGTTTATCCATCTTAATATCAACAATTTGATATTGTGGATGAATCTTTGTACCCCTATTTTTCTTGGGTCAAAACCATTCACAATAAAATAATGCAACCTTGTCCTTCAGACCAAAGTAAATCTAGTTCTATGATATGTTGATCGTGCCATAGTAATCATCTTCTCCTCCTTCAGTAAGACCCCTTACATGCACCCCACTATTGATTGTCTTTTTATTAATGTTGTAGGCCTTAGTGTGAAACGTGTACCCGTTAACAAAGTAAATGTTCCAAGATATTGCCATTGATGAAGGACCACGAGATAGTGCTATTATGTCTTTGTTGGTCACTTTATTTGCCTCGTTATTTACATATGCTTTCAGCCATATGGGAAACTCTGCATGTATACGTCTAGATGCGTCTTCTTCATTGATTGAGTGATTCTCCAAAAATAAGCTGTCAACAATCACATAGTTCATAAGTAAATACTTATTATGGTTTGCATCAATATAATTTTCCACGCATTATGATGAAAACTTACTCAAGATATGGTTAATTTCATCACAATTAATCAACACGTGAACTTGAGCAGATTTCCATTCGTTATCTGTTAGATAATGTGTTCCAGACTTCTCACTAGGTCGACCTCGTTTCAGCAAGATGGATAGTGAAGGTTGGAGATCATCACATTCTGAATGACGATTATTACTTAAATTTGTGGTCGGCAACAAATTGAATGACTTGAAATAATGAGAACAAAAATAAGTTGTCTCGCGTTGTATATAGTCAGCGCATATGAGCCTTCAACCCTAGCCTTATTTGTCACTGCCCGCTTTGAGACTCCCATACATCTGCACATTTAATCATTAAATGTCTATTAAGTAAGTTATAATAAACCTAGTATTCTATTAAAAAATCAACCACAAAAGTTACCTTTCAAATGGATACATCCACCGGTAATGTATTGGACCACCTAACATTGCTTCATAGGCAAGATGTATTGGAAGATGCTCCATTGAGTCGAAGAAACCTGGTGGAAAAATCCTTTCTAACTTGCATATGATAATTGGAATGTTATCATTCAACTTAACTAAGTCGTCCAACCTCAATGTATTGCAACAAAGATCCTTGAAGAAATCGACTTAGCTCGGTTAATGGTTTCCAAAACAAATTTTGGCAAGGAATGAAATGCAATTGGGAGTAAACATTCCATGAAAACATGACAAGCATGACTCTTCATCCCATGTATCATACCCTTCTCAACATCGGCACACCTAGCAAGGTTTGAAGCATAGCCATAAGGCATTCTCAAATCCTTAAGCCATTTACAAACCCAACTTGGCATCTGATGATGTCAAAGTGTAATTTGCCTTTGGTTTACCCATCTTTCCGCTAGATAAGACTTGCATCTCCAAGTCCCCGCGAAAGCATAATAAGACAAGTCTTTCTCGCCTTTTCATTATCCTTTGTTTTACCTTTAATATTCATAACAGTGTTAAATATATTATCGAAGACATTTTTCTCTATGTGCATCACATCGAGATTGTGCCTTAACAAGTTATCCTTCCAATATGGAAGATCCCAAAAAAATACTTCGTTTTTTCCAATTATGACCCACTTCATACCTGTTCAATTTCTTTTTCCAACCAATTTCAGTCACTTTTGGAAAATTACTCACCACCTCCGAGATCTCTTGCCCTGTGTAAATGTAAGGTTCGCCGTCTTTCTCATCCCTATTTTTTGTAAAACTTCTTTTACTTCTTCTGAAAGAGTGATTAGCTGGCAAGAATCGACGATGACAATCAAACCAAGAATTCTTACTGCCATATTTCAAAGTGAAAGCTTTTGTGTCTTCCATACAATGAGGACATGCCAACTTACCTTGTGTTCCCCATCCAAATAAAATACCATATGCGGGAAAATCGTTAATTGTCCACATCAAGCATGCTTTCATGACGAAGTTTTGTTTTGTGGATATATCATAGGTCAAAATGTTGTTGGACCACAATCGTTGCAAATCATCAATCGATGGTTGCAAGTAGACATCTATATTTTGTTGGGATTAGAGGTCCAGGTATGAGACAAGTCAAAAATAAGTATGGTTTGGTCATGCACATTTCAAGGGGAAGATTGTATGGAGTGAGTATAACTGGCCAACAGGAGTATGGAGAAGCAAACGCTTGAATATAAGGAGTAAATCCATCTGAACATAGACCCAACCTTACATTTATGGGGTCACTAGCAAAGTCAAGATATACATTGTCAAAATGTTTCCACGCTTTTCCATCAGACGGATGGCGAAGGACATTTGAACTCTTTTTTTCTCGTGATGCCATCTCTTTTCAGCTGCAAACTCTGTTGATGCATACAATCTTTGTAATCTAGGAATGATAGGGAAATAAAACATTCTTTTTGCTGGAACATCTTTGTATTTTCCCATACCAGTCCTACGTGGAATGAACCTAGGAGAATGACAAATTTTGCACTCAGATAACTTGTTATCATTCTTGTAATATAGCATACATCCTTTCTTACAACAGTCTATCTTCTCAACCTTTAACCCTAACTTTGAAATCAATTGTGTTTGCTTGGTAATAGTTATCGGGCAAGCATGTTGGCACTGGACATACACTTTTAAGCATTTTGTAACAAAATCTATACCTTTTTGTGGAACATGCCCAATTAGACCTAATTGCCAGAAGTTGAACACAAATTGATAACATTGATTGGGTAGCCCCCTCGTAGATGGGCTTGTTGGTGGATATCAACTTGTCATAAAACCGTTTTGCATCTTCGTTAGGCAACTCATCCTCAATAAATGACTCATTTCCCATGTTAGTGTTCACATCAAGGACATCTCGATAAGGCCTAAAAGCATCAAACACCATTTCATCCATTGCATTCAATTGGTCGTCGTGATGCACAAATCCTACTACTAGTCGAACCACCTCTTGTTCAACCATTGGCTTTCACTTCTCCGTGTTCACTCCAAATCCAATAATCTGGTTGAAATCCATCCCGGTACAAGTGAAGTCTAACAGTAGTTGCTGCAGATATCTTCATACACTTGCATTTTATGCACGGACACCTTATCCCTCCCTCAGATATACAAATTGGTGTTTCAAAGCCCTCTTCACAAAATCTTTAACACCACTAACATACTCCTCTTTCAATCCGTGTCTATTTTCATGTACCCTATTGTACATCCAAGTACGATCCATTTACTATAAGACCAAAACTTAACTTGTCAATCACTAAATAAGTTTGAAAAATTAGTTAGAGATTAATATTCAAACAGTACAGAATTCCAATTTATATCATGGCATTGCATAACAATGCAACTAACTATATTGAACACAATTTATAGTTCTAAGTATATTAAACAATTTTTATAGTTCTAAATAAATATGATGATAGAGTGAAAATAAAATAAAATACAAGGATGATTATATATATATATACTACTTACAAGGAATAAGTCTAACTTGAAATATTAGTCAGTTAGTTAGCCGTAAATAAAATTAAGTTTAATGATGAAAACTAACTTGATTTGACTAAACTAACTAAAATATTATAATGTTTTTAAAAAGGTGAATATAACAATGTAAATTAACTAAATATCTAATAGTTATTCCAACACATTGTTGAGGGAGTATTAATATAATATCCCAATTCAATGATTAATCTCATAGCTGACACAAAAGACTTAAACTGTGGAAATTCCTTTCATGTATTAAAAATGTGGAAAGTGGAAGATGAAATTAAGAATGATGGATGTTGTATTAATTAGATAATATAATTAAAAAAATATTAAAATATAACCTTATAGTTCAATATAGTTCTAACAAAGTATAATCCTTCCCCTCCAAGCACTATGGACATCCATATTAATAACCAAAGTATAATATAAATTAACAACATTCATACCTTTCAAGTGCTATGCTATAATATCTTCCCCTCCAAACTACGATTTGTTGTTTATCGAAATTCACCAGATACAGGGGACCAGGTCTGCATCAATGCATGGATAGTTAGAAAGCAACAATTTACACAACCAAGCAGAAAAATGAACCAGAATGCAGAAAACGCAGAAAAATGAACCACAAATCATGTCTAAGTATCGCAGAAGAAACACAGACATCTACGTAATCATCTCGTACTCTAGAACCAAATTTCAAACATCATAGACACTTGCCCCACTATTACATCGGCACATATGTCCACATGTGTGGTGACTAAAAGTTAATACTAACATCTTTTTTTTTGACGGAATACTAAACTTCTTTTAGTTAGAGCACAATTTCTGATTTTCATTAGCATAAGTAGAATTTTCTGATTTGTTCCATTAATAACCCAGGAGCAATTGAATAAGGCAGCAATGTAATAATGAAGGCAACAATGGAAATGTGTAGAGAGGAACAAGAAATATAGTAGTCGTAGTAGTACTTAACAAATCAATTAATGCAGTTTACAGAATTACACAGTTAAATGCAGTATATAGAATTAATGCAGTTTACAGAATTACACAGCTAATTAGCGTCGGAGTCGGGAGCCGACGCTAATAATAGTAACTAAAATGCAATTTTCTAGTAGTGAACGTGCATCAAGAAAATTTATGTAACGGCATGATTACAACAACAAAAAAGCGATTCAAACAAAATGAAGAAATTGAAAATCATACAATAAATTGTTTCCGTACTGAGCCACACGTTTTACATATCTCAATATGACATTATATTCTATTTTGAGACAATCCGATATTACTCGTTATGCAAAATCATAGTATCAATAATGTTGTTTAATACGAATTTCTTGAATATAACAGAGCCATTAGTTAAAGTTGATATATATATATATATATATAAATGAAATATAAAGATATACAAACAAGTAGTTGTATTACAAACTGAACCTTTATCATCCAAAACAAGTAGCTCCAAACCATTTCTTGATTTGACTTTAGATAAAGTTGATTGTGAGTAAAAATAGTCTTCGGAAGATATATCCCCACATGGAGATAGAGATTAACCCACGTTCTCAACAGGCACGATAACATGAAAAATCTATCACGGGAGTCGCATGTTTCCAAAATTATTTTGTAAACATATAAATAATATAAATAATTTTTTAGAATAAACAATTACATTCAATAATTAATATTAGTTCATTTACTTAAAAAACAACCAATAACTAACATCTATAATAAACAAGATAAATCAAATACACACAATTTGTTATGCAGAAAATAAATTAAATCAATTCAATAACTTTATAGAACACTAACTCATCTAATGTACGTAGGACACAATTAATGTGGACTTCAAAATTTAAGTGAGGTTCAAAACTTATTTATGTGGATATAAGCTCATCTCAAATACACGGTAAAAACTAATTTATCTTTAATAATCATCTTTACAAAATTATAATTAAAATATAATATTTTATTTAAATATAAAATAACAACAATTATTCAAAAACACTTCATAATATTCATAATATAATCTTTTACATCATATAAAATGACAATTCAACTAACAAAACATGAAATAAACCGATAGAGTTAAATTTTTGATAAAATATATTTTGATAAAATGCAATTTAATTTATTGAATTTTTTTTTCTCTAAATTATCAAAATAAATGTCCCATAGAAAAGTTGAATGGTGTGATTATTCATTTATTGAATCAAAGTTGAATAACATAATCAATATTTCTTTGATTAATTTTACTTGTCGGTGTCTAAAAATATAGTTTTTCTCATTATTTATGTTGATGCAGTATATTTTTATTTTGAGATTGTATTTACATGACTCGGTGCCAAAAGTATTACGATTTGCTAAGTTAATTTATCGGTTTCACATAAAGCGAGTGGTTTGTTAACTTCCTATTGAAAGATTTGTGTGTTGCAGAATACTAATCAGTCTTTCGTAGACACCTCACCAAACGATTTATTTCTTATGTATCAATTCGGCTCATATATATAATATCTTTTTGGCTTTCATTTTAGATCATTAGTTATATTTTTAAAATTGATAAATTGAGGTGTGGTGTGGTGTGGTGTGGTGTGGTGCAAGTAGTATATAGGTGTGGTGGATCGTTAGTTATATATATCTTCCACTATCAATTAATCATAGTAGTAATTTCTAATATAGCTATTCAATCATAGATTATATAGTTGTTTTTATATAACTTAATTAAAGAATCTGAAACATATATATTTACTAATCATTAGTACTTTTTAATTATAAATTAACTTTTCCTTATAATAAAGTTGTAACACATGATGTAATAATAATAATAATAAAATAATAATAATAATAATAATAATAATAATAATAATAATAATAATAAATAATAATAGTTATTATATTATTATTATTATTAAAATTCAATTATTTTAAAATTTTAATTGTTTCTAATATCTTTGATTTCACTCGCAATTTGCTCAACCCAAAGCCAAAACATAGTTTTAACATCTTTCACTCATGTTATGACAAGTTATATGTCCTCTTTCAACAATCATTAAATTTGTGTAAAAAGATATATGGACAAATGCACAATTTTTATCGATTATCAATGAATTAGTAATCGGATGCAAGGAAATAGGAAGCATCCCAAAATATCTCATTACTAATTTTACAAAGAAATATGTGAACAAATGCATCCATTATAAGATGTAATTGATAGTCGATTATAGAGGATCACGTCCAAACTATTTGATATCATCTGTCACATAGAGCACTATCTTGCTCTTCCAAACATGAAACTTACCACAATTGTAAATTGTTAAAATTATAAATGATTATAAATTATATATTAGGAATGAAAATGATTTGTAACACATACTCGTTTACAGAACCAATCAGAAAATGACCGACCATGAATTTTGTCAACTTCATAAGAAGATAGTCGACGATTTTGTCTCCTAATAAGATCAATGTGTTCTCTATGTAAAAAGGTTAAGAGAGATTAGACATTATAATTAGTATAAAGGTGTCAAACCAAATTTTAGTAACTAATATAAACATAAATAAATTGACTTACTTTTGGAAGGGTCGATATTATGGTTATTAAAAACACGTATATACCTGCTAGCAACAATGTTATCTCATCAAGGAAAATCCGTGAAGCTCTTTTTCTTTTCTTTATATTGAATCAATTTTACACTTTTTTCCCAATGGTCTTCCTCTAGGATTTAAAAGATTTGTATTTCCACAAATTTGAATCATCATTTCGACTAGGTCTATTAAAATAGGTTTGGCACCGAAGAGAGATATCGGGAATAAAAATATCAAACATTCATGAGCTAAATAACCATCTGCAATAGATCCTCTGGATGTGCTCGATTACGAACAAATGACGTTAGAGTAACAAGGAACCTAAAAAGGAGATTTTAGGTCACCAAATAAGATAATATAATTTTAATTAATAATTCAAGAATGAAATTAAATGACTGAAAAAATGTATAATACCTTTCAATGGGATACATTCATCAATAATGAACAGGACCCTACAACTTTTGTCTCATATGCCAAATGAATTAACAAATGTACCATTATAGTGAAAAAGATGGAGGGAAAATCTTTTCTAATTGGCACAATGTTTTGTGGCAATTCGATTTCTCCAAATGCTCCAAATAATACTCATTAAGAACCTAGCCACACAATTCTTTAAAAAAAATGGTAAAGATCACATATAGCTAAACTCACTTTATCAGACAAACAACCTTTTATAGCTATAGGAAGAAACTATTGCATTAAAAGGTGACAATGATAGCTTTTGAGACCATATATCTTGTGTTGCCTCACTTGCACACATCTAGAAATATTAGAAAATATTCATCTGAGTTTTTTTAAGTTTTTGAGAACTTCCAAAAATATTATTTCTCATTCGATGTCATTTGTAACAAGCTCTAAGCAAATATTTTTTACCTTTACTTAGATACATCTTGGATGTAGTTGACTTCTTATATTCTTCCAGTTGTCTCAAGACACTTGCACCATTAGGTAGCTCCGATGGTGCTCTAAACTCTTGTGTTCCAACAAATTCTCCTCTATTGTATCTCCACTTACTGTTAGGCTCTATCCAACGACGATGACACATGTAGCAAAACTTTTGACTATAATGCAACCAATTAGACGCATTTTTAAACCACAACATGGACAAGCATATCAACCTTTAGTGCTCCAGCCAAACAAATTTTCATATGTCGGGAATCATTGATAGTCCACATGATAGCAACACACATTTGGAATGACTCTTTTTTGCATGCATCAAATGTTTTCACCTCAATTTCCCATAATTATTTTAGTTCGTTCACAAGAGGTTGCATATGGACATCAAGTTGATTTCTTGGACTTTTGGACCGAGAATAAGCAATGAAAGTATAAATTAGTTTGCTTCATACACATCCATGGAGTAAGGGTTGAAAACAACAAGCCAAGTGCTATGAGAAATTGACATGGTTTTGAAAGGGTTAAAAACCATCAAAGCTAACATAGTCGAACATTACGAGAGTCGCACAAAAAATCAGGATGTTGACGATCAAAATCTTTCCAGCGAAAGAATCAGTTGGATGTCTCATGAGCCCATCTTTTGTTCTACCATCCTTGTGCCATGTCATAGAACAACCAAATGAAGAACCCTTTGTAGGGATTTTTGTTCTACCTTCATTATTATTAGAGTTTAGTTTCCATCGTGACATACCATATTTTGAGCAAATTTGAGCATTAGCAAAATCTCTCCAATACAACATACAATCATTGGGACAATCATGGATTTTTTCATATGAGAGACCTAATCCACAAATAATCATTTTTGTATCATAAAAATATTTCAACAATGTATTTTATATTGGGAATGCATCCCTTAATAGCTCTAACAACATGGAAAAACTTTTGTCAGTCCACTCGTTTAGACACTTTAAGTGATACAAATGATCAGTAAATGATAGTTTTGTGAACTTCTTACAACTAGGATAAAGATTTTGCTCTTCCTCATTTAACAACTGGTAGAACTATCCAAATTACTATCCTCTTCAGATTGTTGCATATTGGGTTCATCTATGAATGCTTTGGGATCCTTGTCCTCCGCATTTATATTTGCACCATCACTCTCATTAGTTGGATGTATTCCAAAGGCATCATGAATCAATGTATCTATGTCATGGTTAAACTCTCCTTCTATTAGAGATAACTTTGAGAACTAGACGAGCTAAATTTTTTCTTATGGGAAGACCAGAGTAACATCAGCTATTAGAACCCCAAAATGGACTATAGCTCATAAATATCCACCGAGAGTGCCGCTTGCAATTGACATAAATGGTGCAGGACATAAAAATATTTCCATCATTTGATTTTGCAAATGAAAAATCAAATTAAAATTAATAACTCCTCTAATGTGCTTACTCTTTATTAAGAGAGTTTTATTTATGGTTATAGATATCCAACTCTTATCCATTCAATTCAAATACAATAAGTGAAAATGATTGAAATAACGCAAAAAGGTTAAATAAATATAACTTAAATATATAGAAAGAAAAAGAACCAATATATACTAACATAGAATAAATATAGCTTAAAATATATTTAGATATATAATAAGAGAAAAGAAGAATACAATAAATCAAAGCACGTATCGCTATTCACCGCAGCCTCACAAGAATGGTTCATTTAAATTAATTCCACTCTACTTCAATAAGATTAGCTTACCTCTTCAAAAGGAGACTGAATTCCAGGAGACCGATTAAGAATGTTCATTCAAATGTACATTGCTACTTGGCCTAATGCAGGTATAGAGTTGCTAAGGCATATTCCAATTTACAACTTTGTCTAAAAAACCAAAATCCATAAATGTGATGCATTATAATATGTGGGGTAGGAATAATGAGAGTGGTAATTATGGAAACTAGATGCAAAGTAAGAGATTTTGAAGTAATTTCAAGCACAAATAAGATATATTTTAAGAGGGAAACTTCAAGGAATATATATCCACAATAATTAATCATTTTACTAATTAGTTATCATTTTACTAATCGTTGTCGCACACGAGACAAAAATTCAATTTGAATAAATGTAAATATAGGTAATAACTCGAATCGTTTCCCAATGACTTCTGATATAATAAAATAAATAATAATAATAAATAATGAAATATATAAATAATAATAATAATAATAATAATAATAATAATAATAATAATAATAATAATAATCGAATTGAAAATTAAAATTAGAAGGGGTTTGTTTAGATTTTTAATTAACAGATTGAGCAAAACGATTAATCTACTTATTGAGTTTCAGGTCTATCACAAATTCTATCAATGAGTTTAATTTCTAATTTGTGATTCTATTATATTTGACTATCGAATGATGAAACAAGCATAATCAATCCTATGTGAATTTGGTTTCTTGATTGGATTTAAGCATCACATCATCAAAATATTACAATTAACGATCAAACGTTGCAAAATTATAATTCAATTAAATTAGAACTGAAACCAAATTCTGTAAAATAAATTTAATCAATCCTATTGAAATCATTTAAGCAATCAAAAATATCATATATCAAATAAACAAGGACTAGAATCATGAATCGAATTGACAGCTGTAACCTGAATCTCAAGGTGTTGATGAACTGAACTCGTGAGTTATCTTATAAAAATCGGTCTTCCATGAAATTAAAATAAATCTGTTTTAATTCTTGTAGCAATTTGAATCCTAATTTTTTCCGTTTCTAGGAAAAGAAACAAAACTGCCAATATATAGTACTATGATATTGGGCTTTAGGGTTTAAGAAACAAGTGACCGCTAATTAAAATTATTACAAAAGTGCCAGATATGAAATCTGCAATTTAGGCCCAGTGAAGTTCGAAATTGTACCTTTCTTCCACACAAAAGTTGTAGCTCATATTTTTATCTTTCCACGCTAACTCATATGCACCAATCCGATATTCAGGGCTCAAATTATGACCTACAGAGTGAGAAAGAGTCAAAATACAAATAATATAATTATAATTCAAATTTCGACCAAAAAGTTTAAAAATAAGCTAAATTTAATCTAAGCTATAAAGAGCTTTTAAAAAAATATCAAACTAAAAAGCATAAAAACATGTGCGCAATGCATATGATCAATTATCAATCCAAGAAACTTTCACTAATGAAAAAGAATACCATCAAAAGTAATTTATCTGTTTAACGTCAACCATAGTCTCAAATGGTGGAGAATAAAGCTTTGTCTCAATTTAAAATAACTTATGTTATGAATCACAATCAATGTCATGATACCGGAGCTGCATAAGTAACAATTCCAAACAGATAAATTTTTTGTTTGTTATTGATGCAACTGAACTGGGACCAAATGCTAGAGAAGAATGACGACAATATGGAATCCAATCTAACAGATAGTTGGCAACATCAAAATTGCAAAAAGTAGTTTGAAGGCAATAGTAAAATGCAACCAGTAATGCAACCAACAAATAGCATTGCAAATGCAAACCAAATGGAAATTTCCTACCCATGAGTCGGTAGAAAGATGCAAACCAATTTGCAAATGCTAATCACTAATATCAAATGTTTAAATGCAAACAAAAATTCAAAAACTATTATGCTGAAGTATAGCAATATTAAATTACAAGCCAAATAAAAAGGAGTAACAAAAAAATTGGGAATACTACACA
>PGWS01022207.1:0-16316 GCA_002896235.1 Cicer reticulatum | reverse complement strand
TTGATGAAACTCTGAACTCGTGGATTAATCTTATAAAATCGGTCTTCCATGAAATTAAAATAAATCTGTTTAATTCTTGTAGCAATTTGAATCCTAATTTTTCCGTTTCTAGAAAAGAAACAAAACTGCCAATATATAGTACTTGATATTGGGCTTTAGGGTTTAAAAACAAGTGACCCGCTAATTAAAATTATTCAAAAGGCAGATGTGAATCGCAATTTAGGCCAAGTGGAAGTTCGAAATTGGTCTTTTCTCCAACACAAAATTGTAGCTCATATTTTTATCTTTCCAACGCCTACTCATATGCACCAATCCGATATCAGGGCTCAAATTATGGACCTACAGAGTGAGAAAGAGTCAAACAATAATATTTATAATTCAAATTCGACCAAGTTTTGAATAGCTAAAAATATTAATCTAAGCTATAAGAAGCTTTTAAAATATCAAACTAAAAAGCTAAAAACATGTGCCAAATGCATGATCAATTATCAATCCAAGAAAACTTCCTAAGAAAAAGAATACCATCAAAAAGTAATTTATCTGTTTAACGGTCAACCATTAGTCTCAATGGATGGAGAATATAGCTTTGTCAATTTTAAAATAACTTATGTTATAGAATCACATCAATGTCATGATACGGAGCTGCAAAGTACAATTCCAAAACAGATAAAATTTTTGTTGTTAATTAATGATGCCACTGACTGACAAAATGCTAGAAGAATGACGACAATATGGAAATCCAATCAACAGATAGGTTTGGCAACTAAAATTGCAAAAGAATTGAGGCAATAGTAAAATGCAAACCAGTAGCAACCAACAATAGCATTAGCAAATGCCAAACCAAATGGAAACGTTCCTAACCATGAAGGTCGTAAGAAAGATGCAAACCAATTGCAAATTGCTATCACTATATATCAAATAGTTAAATGCAAACAAATTCAAACTATTATGCTGTAAGTAATAGCAATATTAAATTACAAGCCAAATAAAAAAGAGTAACAAAAAATTGGGAATACTACCCAAATGTGTTTCTTACCATTGCATAAAGGTGAGAGATAGGTCATACTAACTTTGAAAATCGAACTTAAAATAGGCCAAGTCATAGACGGAGACAAACTTACCTAGTCTATTCCCACTTCTAACGGCGACACATGTAATTAATGCTCCGGATATGTGTATTAGAAATTACTACAAATGTTCTAATGACTGATGTGAGTGTTTTTCCAATCATCATCTAAAGCACGTATAGCAATTCTGAAAATAAATTAATACATAAATAAACAACACAAAATGAAAGAAACAACAATAATATCATACCTTAATGGAAAGGAAACATTATCACAAAAGCAAACAAAATACTCGATAAGTTAGAACAAACAAATCATTAGACTTGATAACAAACACCTTCATGACAGATTCAAACAAACAAAGGAACAAAACGCTTGACACCTAGATAGATGTTCCAAAGACAAAAATAAAAAATAAAAAAATATCTAAGATTATACTCTGAAGTTAGATTGCTTGAACCATAAAAAATAAAAACATCATTACAGGGATGAAGAACATAAGACACTCAATCTCATCATTGAGGTTTGTACTATGGAAAAATTAAAAGGATTATAGAAGAAAAAAAAAATAAGATGTGAATATATTAACTTCCTTGTGTGATTCCATAAAAAAATAACAAATATCATGAATTTATAAATTAAAAATCATTCATTCTGGAAACAATAGAGTACTAAGCAGAATGTCAATAAAATAAAACTCATGATTCTAACAGAAGTTCAACTAGAATACCAGGCAGAAGTTCAACAAATTAAACCATAATACTGACTATTGATCCTAGAAGCAAAATTTATATGAATACAAAGCATATATACAACTCATTGAAGGAAAATACATGTTAAGAAAAATTACATGATACTATTTCAACAAAATCATTCAATCAAACCTGAACTTGAAGATGAGAAACTCCATATTTGTTTTTTGATCATCACTATCTTTTCTATGAACATGAAAATAGAAGAACTTCAAATCAATTATAATATAAATACTAAAATCAATCAAATCATTCAACCAATGCAAATTTCTAAAGAGGAAAAAACAATTTTCACTTACACGTGAATCCCTACATTGTTGAATCTGAATTGTTGAGTCTGAATCATAAATCGTAAGAGTAATTCGATTAAAGTGAAAACGATTGAAGATGAATATGTATGAAGAGAGAAATCAATTGAAGAGGAAGGGAGAAATTGATGTAAAGACATAATGGAAAAAAATGATAAGAATCGGGAAAGTTATTCAATGAAAAAACGAAGAATCATTGAAGAAACAAGAACAAGCTTCTTCAACGGAAAAACTAAGATTATGAAGAATCAGGAAAACCTTTGACAATTTTTTTAGATGAAATAGGGAGAAAAAAATGAGAAGATCGGAAATTGGAATGAAGGCGAATATGTTATTGGGTGGATTGATTTGAGTGAACAGGTGAATTGATTTTTTACGTGAACAGGTGATTGATTTTTGGATGTGAATATTGAGTTTTTTAAAGTTATGATGTATTATATTAATTAGAATAGGTGACACTCTCTTTGTATTTAAAAGTAACTATGTGACAAATAAAGATGTATCACTAAAGTTAAGTGTACAATAGATTTTTGTGTATTAGTGATGGTTAAATGTTGAATACAATATTAATGTTACTTGACAAAAAATTGTTAATTTGATAAAACATTATGTGAATTGATGAAGGAGAAGCTAGTTTTGTAAGTACAAATGGTTTAACTAACATTCATTCTTATATAATATTTTGATGTACACAAATAATAGAAACAATTATACCTTAAATTTGTGTTAGTGTGCAAATTAAGTTAGAAAATAATTTTATATTTTAAGGTAGCATGAATTACGAGTAAGTTCGAATAAATTTATTTTGAGTGTTATTAAAACAAATAAATTTATTATCTAATAACAAGTATTTTGTTTACTAATAGAGTAAATCATAATATATAAGAACTCTTGAGAATTTATAAGTGAATATTCATCTGATCGCAACAATTATTCACTTAAGCAAACATTAACAAGATATTTGTAATGAGCATGCATTGACTTATACTTTGAGTCAAAGAAAAAGTTAATGAAAATAACGTCAATGTTTATTCTTCTTGATCCCTAAGTAAAAGAGCTCTAATATGATCGTCTGCCTCTAGCAAAAAGTCAACATAGTCAAGATTTTGTTTGATCCTCTATTCAAGAATCTAAGATAAAATAATGATATTTAAGTCACACACTCCTCTACAAGACAGCCTTTAAAAAATTCAATGCTTGATAAAAAATAAATCATTTGAAGAAGTAAATGACTTTGAGACGTCTTTTGCGAATAAACGGATCCTCTAATAAAGCTATCTTCTGAAAAGTCAATGTCTCTAAGCATCAGTCAACAGAGAATTATTATTCGTCAAAAGACAACATTCCTTTGACAATAATTTGTTCTCTAATTAATAGTACATGTGATGTTACACTAACTGAAGGCAAAGGGATCATCCAAAATGAGCTTATAGTGAGGATAACAAATAATAATCATCGTGATACATTGAAAAAGTCAAGATTACTATGTATCAAAGAAAAAGGCCATGTTCAAATAAATATTTAATTGATGAGAGTTATTAAATATTTCAATATTGATTTGTAAACCAATCAAATAGTATACACTTGGATTGATATAGAATTTAATTGTTATTATCCCTTTCATAAGCGTAAGAGTCCTTAGAAAGATTTATGTGTCAATTCAGAACTCACTTGAATTGATGAACTCAAGTTTTATAGTGTCAACAAATCTTTAACTCAAAAGAGGCACCTAAAGAAATGTATACTACTTGTAATCCTCAACGATTGTTTCCATATTGTTGAGAAGACTAGAACGGTTTCTAGTGTATAGCCTGAAAAGGCACAAGAAGAATACTTATAGCTTGAAGAGGCAAAGTAAATACTACTTGTTTGCCACTGAATTATATTAGATTAAGTATTGACAATGTTAAGGCAAAATGTCTCTAAGTTTATTGATGATAAGCTTCACATCTACGTGAGTTACACAGGTTTGCTGATTGGTTGCTAGATTCACAACTTAAAATGATGTAAAGTATTATGTGTGTGACGATCCATATCTTTGGAAATTTTGTAGTGAACTAGGTGATGAAGAAATGTGTTCCATATCGTGAGGTTTAGTCTATTCTTAACTTCTTTCGTGCTTCTCAAGTAAGGGGGATCTTTGGACCAGATCAAACAACGAGAAAAGTTTAGAGATGTGTTTCTTTTGGCCACCATTTTCAAAGATGTGTTTAAAACTTTGTTGCACTTGTGAGCAGTATCATAGATAGAACATGTACACAGTCACTCATAGCAGTGAAAATGCCCGAGCGCATATGTTTCTTTTACATGTCTATTTTTGGGGAATTGATTTTATAGGTCCTTTCGCTATCTCTTTTGGTTTTGTTTACATTTTACTTGTTGTTGATTATGCCTCTAAAGTGTTGTGTGGGTTAATACCCATTTCAAGTGGCTTTTGCCTCGATTTCTAGCAAATGATTCTGGAGTTGTTGTGGATTTTGTCAGGTGTAACTTATTAGCATGTTTGAATACCAAGAAAATTATTAGTGATTAATGCACTCATTTTCTTACTATCACACCCTAGAATCTCTGCTTCAAAAGTATGAGGTTTGCATAAAGTTTCTACACTTTCTTACCCCCAGACTAAATGGCAAGCTGAAATACAAATAAAGAAAACTAAACAAATTCTAGAAAATAAATTGTGATGCCAAATATGAAAGATTGGAGCACCCGACTAGAAGAAGCTACTTGGGCTCATAGGATTTCTTACAAAACATCAATAGGGATGTCTTCCCTATCACCTTGTGTTTGCAAAGCATGTCACCTTCCTTTGAAATAGAGAATCATGGATACTAGGTGGTCAAGAGTTGCAACCTCAAGTTTTGATCAAGCAGGTTTAGATAGGAAGCTTAAATTGCAACAACTTGAAGAGCTTGACTAGAGGCCTATGAGAAACTCCAAGATTTATTAAGAAAATCAAATACTTTCATGATAAATTATTCCAAGGAAGGAGTTTTTTTGGATCTTAGTTGTCAATGTCAGCCATAGAATTAGTTGACATATCATCATCATATTCTTCCAAATCATATATAGAAACCAGGTGTTGGCTTTTCCTCGGCTAGCATGCTTCTTTTACTTCTCTAGAATAAATTGTTTAATGTGTACTAGTCGGGAAGCCAAATCCTTTAGATTATGACAAGCTTCTGTAACCAACTTATCCCTTAGTTGAGGTTTTGCATACCACTGATGGCCATGGAAGCATACTTTACATCAGGAAATTGGATTGAACATTTCCCTACCTTTTTTCTCGAACCTCTCTATGAAGTCAGTAGCTGATTCATCAACTAGTTGTTTCAAACTCATCAAATCGGTTGTCGTAACCTTAGGTTGAGGCCTATAAAATCTTTCATGGAAACATATTTCCATGTCTGCCTTGTTTTGGATGGAGTTTGGTGTGAGAGACAAATATCGAGTAAAACTTGTTCATGTCAATGATAAATGGAACAATTATAACTTATGGAACTTATTATAATTCTTTGCACTAGACTACGTAGTGAAGCTTCCAATGTGCTCCATTGTTGATTTGTCATATTTTCCCAAAAAAAATGTAGCAAATACCTGAGTTTTATAGCATTTAGGTAGAGGCACTAGTCTATCTTTCCATTCAGGATAATACTTCCTAATCATAGGCATATCAATGGGTTTCATATGAATCTCAAAGTACATCTTTGATTGTATCGGCTATGAGGTAGGTTCACACGATTGTTGCCCGAGAGGTTGGCCTCGACTCCAATTGGTTGGCGCCACCGTTCTCTGCAGGGTTCTAGAAACCTTGTTGGAAATAACCATGAGGTGGGGGATTCCCCATTTATGCTATTGATTAATTATCTATCGTGTTTCTCACAAGAGTTCTTGGAACCATTGGGGTATTATGCTATTAAATTCCATCAGCTTCCCATGTTATTCACCAGTATAACTCATGTTTGTGCTTGGTAAAGTTGAAGCTGTCAAGTTGGTGAAGGTACATCAGGTTGTGGTAGATGTATTATAGGATTAAGCCGTCAAGGTGGGTATTACCCCGAAGGCTGTGTTTCAATGTAGAAATCTTGTTTGCGTGGTGAATAGTGTCATAGAGCAATTTGGTGGCATTCCAATTTGTACTACTTTTAGGTGGTTCCTAGACATATGTACATGACCATATCATTTTCCATTGGGTGCTCCCCCAAGGTTAGCGTGACAAAAATACTAGGATGGGAATTATAAGGAGCATAAGGTACTAATGTATAGGATCGACTGCACCTAGGAATGTCATACTGGTGCAATGATTGACTAACATTGGTAGCCTTACCTGACCTTTGTTCCCTTGTGTTTTTTGAATTGTAGAAGTGATAGCATTTTCACCTTAATTGGCTCATTTTGTCTCCAGCTCACTAAGCTTGTGGAACCTCATTATGAATCATTGGTTTAACAATGTCAAAATATTTATGAGAGGACTTGTACAGGATGTCATGGATCTCTATGTCAACCTATTGTCTAATAAAAGATGTGGTCATAACCATTGGTTGCTTAGGTCGATCGCCTATCTATTCCAGAATCATTAGGAACAACTTCAGATGTCGGCATTCCCAACGTTTGAGGGGGATTGTTACGACCCAAATTTTTGATCCAAAGCATTACTTAAAATAATTATTGCTTAGAAAATTCGACAACTTTTTTTAAGTAAGAATATCTAACAACTATTCATTAAATAATTAGTGAAACCCAAACCCAAAATAATATACATAATAATTTTATCATATTTTTACTAAAATTTACAGCGGATAAATAAAAACTCCTTCGAAAGAAAAAGAAACTATTATGAGTTATTATGATATCACGTTTCTCAAAATACAATTGAATACTTTAGACTTTTTCCTCTATAGAACAGTGCAATCTCATAAACTTGATATAACTAAAATTCCTAATTTTAATTTCAAACACTTAGTAGTACTGTATGGTTTTCATACAGAAGTGGTTTCTAATTAAATAAGTAAAGCACAACTTATAACTCTCATTTCTAATATAATCTAACATAGTGAGCTTCTCCAAAACTTGAACTTCAGACTCATTAAATGTAATAACTGCGATTTTGCAAGCACAAGGCCCAAATTAGTCAAACACAAACAACAAAGGAGATGAGTTTTAAAACCATATATAGTATAATATAAGTAAGAAGAACACACAAATAATTAAAACATAGATGTATCAACCACATCACAACATATTAAAAACATTCAGGAAATAATGTTATTATAGAGTCAAAATCACTTAAGGAAAATCAATATCTCATTAAATATCAAATCATCTAGAAAAATTATTATCACATTAGATACACATTAACCAAACAAAACAATCACAAGATGGGAAATGCTATGCATGCTCCTGATAACTATATGATCAAGATATAATATATGCCACTAAGCAAATTCCACACATAAAATCATTCATACCAATGGGAAAAAATAAATATGCCACAAAGGCAACTTCCAAAACGATGCATATGTCATGATATGATGGTGCATTATCAAAATAAATATTCCCACACAGCCCACTAAGATACATATGCCAATGACATGATGATTTATTATCAAAATCAAATATTCTCACACAGTCCATTAAGGTTAGGTCAAATGATCCAAAATAACTTATATGAAACCATCACGTTATTCAAAATATCACTAAGATCATAACATCAGAGGTTCTTATATGAATCAAATATTCATAAACAACCATCATAAAAATCAAAGCTTTCCACCCCACATATCATGAAGATCATATATTCATAAGCAACTATCACAAAGATCAAAGCTTCCACTACACATATCAAGAATCATATATTCATAAAAGTATCATAAAAATCAAAATTTTAATCTATTACATCATCAAAATATAAATTTTCATCACATACATATAGGAATTAAAACCTTCATATATGCCACACATAAATTCAAATTTTATAACATATATCATAAATGAGACTTTAATCACATTAAAAATAAAACTTAAAACTTTCTTCATATAATATCACAGTTGCAGAATTTAAATTAGACAACAACCTAATAAAATTTCTAATCGATATTTTAATCCTACAAACCCTAATTAGTCATATTAATTCAATTATTACTAAATAGGGCTAACATTGTGCGTAGCAAATCCCAAACGAAATGTTAGGAAATATAGTTTTTCTGTTCATCTCACATTATAACATACTCATGAAATTAAATATCAGCTCACCCTTTACCTTATTTATACGCTTTCACACGCGAATATGAGTCCGCAAGAAAAACAAACATTTTTTTGACTACTTGTCATTCAATCGATCTAACTCGACAGTTTTATAGGTAAACGTCAAAAATAAATTATAAAAACCACACTCTAAAATGGTCTAAATTGAAATTGAGTCGAATAAACTTACCCAAAATCGAAATAATTAGTGGACAATATAACCACTGTTTACATGCGTCATTTTAGCATTGGTTTCACTCAAATCAGGCTTATGAGAAGAAGAACGTGCAAAATAGGAATTCCATAAACGGAGAAGTCATATATTTTAGCGAGAAATTGGAATGGTTAAAAAATCTGAGATAGTGTGTTTAATTGAGCAACTAAATGAATGAAACAAACATACTGAAATAGTGGACGAAAACAGAGAAAATCATTTAGAACAGTTATCGATTATTGATGCCAAACGATAATCCTACTTTTTCTTTCCATTCCGGCTCATGGTACTTTTCCACTTCCTTCCTTATATTTTTTTTTTATTTATTTAATTAAGTGTTACTTGCATATGGACCTAACCCATAAAACCATTCTTACTCCTTTCTTTTATTTATTTTTAAAATAATCAACAATTACCAAAACTAATTTTTTTAACATTTCTCTAAAAAATTCATTACTAAGATATTACTAATATTTATAAAATAAAGTAATTAACTTTTAAAAATATAAGTAATAACTAAAATCCTCATACTCTAATTATTATCACAATTATTAAATTATTATTTATGAAGATTACTTCATTAAAATAGTACCCATCTTTAAAGAGATATAAAATAAATAAATAAATATAATATCAACAATTTATATTAATTACTAAATCACAATCATACGTATAAAATCATCATACCATATTAACTCTATAAATAAAGGAAATTAATATCAATGTTACTAATATATCAAAATAATTAAAATAAGATATATTTAAATATAATTAAGTGCACATTCATTAGTCAAACAACATGCAAGAAAATATTACATAATTACGAGCACACATGTAGACGTAAAATAACCTAAAAATTTTATTCTTTAAAATATTACACTAAAATATTATTATAACAATTATAATATTGTTATTGATATTAGTCAATTTAATCTAATATGTATAAAACTAGCAGATCATGGAAGCACCTAGTATAACGTAATTTAATCATAAAATTTATCAATTACATTCTAAAATAATTTTACAATCAAATTAATTATTTAAATCTATTTCATTAATAAATAGTTTATTATAAAATTTGAGATGTAGATCATTTGACCTATGTTTTGCCTAACTTCTTTGATGTTGGAAGTTGATTGTTGTTTCATATTGTTGACATTTTAACTAGAATGCAAGTGCCCTCGCCAAAGGTAATTATGTCCTGGCGAAGTGAACTTATCAATGGTCGATAACGTAGTGCCCCACAAGGCGTGTCAAATTTATTGTTGAGAAAAACTTATTATGTGTTTTGAAAATTTACTTTTGAGTAAATTCATTTTGTTAAACTCACTTTTAGTTAAAATTATAAATTTTCTCTAACGTAATTTATGTTTGGATATTTTTCTACAAATGACATTCTATAAAATAATTTTTTTTTAGATTATATAATAAAACGTACTTTTAAATGTTAATTTAATAAAAAAATTATATGTATTTATTGTAATATAATGTGATTTTGCAGTTATTGTATTTTACAGTTAGTAGTAAAATAGGTAGAAAGTTTTTGTATACTCCTAAACATGAAATGGACAATTCAAAAGTACCAGTTAGGTAAATTTTGACGAAACGTGGATTTGGAACAAATTAGTTTGGTAGAATTAATTTTCGAGAGAACCCAATCATAATGTCAACCCACCAAATCACCTTACGACTTCATCAATTATGAAATTGAATAATAGTCAATTATTATTGTTATTAAGCACTAAATTGTTGATTTATGTGTTGATTTTACTATATATAAAAAAAATACTTAAATATATGATTGGTCCTTGTAATTACTGTTGGACTTAGTCCTTTGAATCCTAATTTTGACATAATTAACAAACATACAATGTTCATACATAAATATATAAATCTAACATTTGAATTGAGCAAGATTTCAGAACAACAATCCAATCCTACACACTGGGAACATATTGCTTGGAACACAAGAAATCAACAAAAAATTGATTATTCACTGAGTAAATCGATTGGGAAATCGATTCATGACAAGGGTGTAAGGATAAGTAATATGTTGGTGATTGTATAATCGATTGGGAAATCGACTGACTAAATTAGAATTGAAAATTGAACAAGTCAGTGGCAACCTGATTTACAGGTTAATCGATTGACAAATCGATTGTACATATCACAAAAGAAAACTGATTGATATAAATCGATTGGGAAATCGATTGTAAAAGTCACAGTGACACTCCAGTTTTGAGGGTAATCGATTGGCAAATCGATTGCTTTAAGTACTATTGTAAAATAATTTTCCCTGTGACAAACACAATCGATTGACAATCTATTGTGTGAAATTTCAATCAAGTTAAGTTTGGTTGCAATCGATTGGGAAATCGATTGAACTAAACATCTGGTAAGAACTTTTCAGAAACAAATACCAATCGACTGGCACATCGACTAACATCAAAATAGCTGAGTCACTGACTTAAACACAATCGATTGGGAAATCGATTGAAACAAATGTTTTGACATCACAGTGAATTCCCAGTTTGTGGCCAAATCGATTATGCGTATTTGTAAATCGATTTATTCTGAAAAGTGCTTTAAATAAATCGATTGGTAAATCCATTAGCTTATATAGTTTCCAAGATTAAAGAAAAACAAGACTCGCGATAATCGATTGGCAAAATCGATTAGACATGTTTTATAACTTTAATAAATCGATTGGGTAAATCGATCTAGTAGTTGTTTTTCTGAAACTATATAAACTGTCTTTCAATCTTTTTCTCTAAGAACCTTGATCATAACTTTCATATTTCTGAGAACTCAAGATAACTTCAATAACATATCACAATTACACTTTGCTAACAATCTGATATTGCTTTTTCAGATCAAGATCAAAAGATTATCCATGATCATTGAGAGAGCTGAAAAAGTATTCTTGAGAGAAAAGACAATGTCCTCATGAACAATCATTGAATATCCAGATTCGTGAGAAGACACATTGATCAAGATTGAAGACTTCTTTTGTACTTCTTTTAAATCTGTCTGTAACAATACTTTGAAACGAAACGAAAGTGAGAAATCTAGCTGGAAACTGGTGGCTACTTTCTTGGGTGAGAGGTCTCAACAAGAAAGAGTCGTACTTTGATTTTGTGTTAGACTGCCGAGTGTCTAAAAGGATCAAATGGTTGATAGAAAGCCAACTAGAAACTGGTGGCTACTTTCTTGGTGAGAGAGCTCAACAAGAAAGAGTCGCACTGTGATTCTGTGTTAGATGATGAGTATCTACAAGGATCAGAGGGTGATCAATAGGAAAGAGATCATTAAGATAGATAGGTTTCGGGGATGAAACTGGACAATATGTAATTGATTCTTTCTATTGGAGAAGAAAATCTGAAATCCGATTGGATTGTCAGGACTGGATGTAGGTTGTCTCATTGACAACTGAACCAGGATAAATTCTTGGTGCAATCTTCTCTAACCCTTAACTCCTTTAATTTTCTATCTTGCAATATTTGTATATGTGATTAATATTAGATGCATGTTAAACATATTCTGTGTTTGGTAATATTGTTTAAAACTGGTAATTTGACTTGCATGCATCTTGTTTAATCTTTTATCCATCTACTCGCAATTGCTAATCTTGCATGCCGCAATTTAATTCCGCTGTGCGTATAATTCTGATTTAATTTCTTAAAGAACTAATACATTCCAATTATTTCGAGGTCATACATACCAACAATTGGTATCAGAGCCTAACTTTTCGAGAGGTAACACTCATAAAGGACTATGGCCTCAAACAATTTTCTGGGAGAAGGCGCATCGTTAGCAAGACCTCCAACATTCAACGGAACAGCTTATATGTACTGGAAGCACAGATGCTGATATTCCTGGAAGCCAGTGGCATAGACATCCTTGACGCTGTTGAAAACGGTCCATACATTCCCAAGATTGCAGGAACAAATGACTCAATGATTCTCAAGCCTAGAGCCGACTGGTCTGACGACGACAAAAAGAAGGTAGGTTATAATGCTAAGGCTAAAAACATTATAACATCTGCTCTATGTGCAGAAGAATTCTTTAGGGTATCAAACTGCAAGTCAGCAAAAGAAATGTGGGATATTCTTCAAGAAACACATGAAGGAACCACAGATGTGAAAAGAGCTCGCGTAAATACACTTATGCACGAATACGAATTATTCAGCATGAAAAAGGACGAATCCATCAGCGATCTGCAAACCAGATTCACACACATTGTGAACAATCTTCACGCATTGGGAAAACAAGTGGACAACGAACAACAGATTGGAAAAGTTATGAGATGTCTAACCAGAGAATGGCAGCCGAAAATAACAGCCATAGCTGAATCTAAAGATTTAGCAAAGATGACAACTGCAACATTGTTTGGAAAACTAAGGGAACATGAAATGGAACTGCATCGGCTAGACGAATCAGAAATGGAAAGCAGGAAAAAGAAAGGATTATCTTTGAAGGTTCAAGCGCATCAATCGAAAACTGAATCAGATAGCTGCTCAGATGAATCCAGTAGTGAAACTGAAGAGACTGAAATCGGGTCACTTGTCAAGAAATTTAAGAAGTTTCTGAAGAAGAAAGACAACAAATTCAGAAAGCCATTCTAGCTCTAAGACTAGTGACAACAAGACAATTACATGCTATGAATGTGGTAAACTGGTCATATCAAGTCTGACTGTCACAAGATGCAATACAAAAATAGGACTACAAATACTAAAGACAAGGAGCAAGCTCACAAAGCCAGAAGAGCATATATTGCATGGAGTGACAACGAACAATCCTCTGCCTCTTCGGATGAAGAAGAAGTCAATTTGTGTCTCATGGCAAATACAGATTCAGAATCAGAAAATGAGGTTAGTTCACAATCTAATCCAACATATGATGAGCTACAAGAAGCTTTCAATGAACTGCATGATGATTATGTGAATTCCATAAAAACAGTTGTTGAGCACAAAGAAAATGCTTGAACAAATGAAAATGAACATAAAGAAATTGAAAATTTATGTGAACAACTGAAAAAGGATTCACATGAAAAATCTGCAAGATGCATTGAACTTGAGTATACTGTTGCATCATTAAAAATCTGATTTATTGAAATTTGCTAATAGTAAAGATAAACTAAATGTCATACTTAGCAATCAAAGACATGTTCATGAAAAATCTGGTTTAGGATATACACCAAATATGCATGTTAAAAGAAATAAATATAGATATGGTATTGGTTATATGCAAACCAGAAATGTCAAACATGGTCAAAAATCTGCTATTGCTAAAAGTATGTATGACATCTTTACTAAACCAAACAAACATTCATCCTTTGATGGCAAATGTCATTTCTGTTGCAGAAAGGGACATTTTTGTTTCAAATTGCACATTTAAAAAATTAGCCAATAGAGGATGGAAGCAAGTTTGGATAGCAAAGAAATCTGTGTTTGAAACTGACCCCCAGGACCCACTTTGAATTGGGTACCTAGATCCAAAACTTAATTATTTTTGCAGGTGTGCTTGACATCCACCAAGCAAGATTGGTATTTGAAAGTGGATGCTCAAGACACGTGAAAGGAGACAAGTCTGAGAGTCTTGTCGTTAACATTAAATGAAGTTAAATGAAGAAAGATTGGTCAACCAAGTTGTATTGATGACACAGGAAAAGAGTCAATGGCATTTAATCAGAAAGTTTTTTTTGTTTAAATCGATTGTGTAATCGATTTCAAGTTTGTTCTTTTTTGTTTAAAGAATCGATTTGGGAATCGATTGTTTTAGCCCAGGATTCAAAGTTCAGAGATGTGTTTTGAAATATGCCCGAGCGTCGATTGGAAATCGACTAGTTCAGTATTCAACGTTTAGACAATCGATTTGGGAATCGATTACGTAACTGGACATGATTTGACATCGATTTGAAATATTACTTTGTGACTATTTCTCACTAGCCGTTGAAGGTAATTATTACCAAATCGATTGAGTATTTCTAGAAACGGTAACATAGTCGATTGAGCAATCGATTTACTTGTTCAAAGGTTTAAAAAGGAACAGTTCTAAATCGATTTCTTCACTGATTATCTCCAGATTTCTCTATTTTTTCTCTACTTCATCTCTTTGCTCTATCTCTGCAACTGATATCTAAATTCAATCTACACTCTATCTTCACTCAATTTCTTCAATTTACAAACATGGCTCGTGTGAAACAGACCCAAGCCCATACCCCTTCACCTTCATCATCTTCAGCAAGTGGAACGCCTTCACCTCCACCTACTGTGTCTAAAAGGATTTCAATTCCTACGCATAAGATCCTTGCCAAGGACAAGGGCAAGCAACCTGCACTTAATCAAGAGGTATCTAAGAAAAGGAAGGAACCACCATCAGAGAAGCTTTTGGCTGATGCTATGAAAGAGATTTCTTAGAAGAAAAAGAAGCATGTTACATCACCCCCACCTAAGAAAACTCCTGTACCTAAGGATAAAGATGCAGAAGTCACCATTCCAGCAGAATTTCTAAAAAGGAAATCCATGAGGGCAGAACTCTGGATTTTGCCTACTTTGGATACAGAAGGCTTCACATTCCAAGATCATTTGAGATTTCATGGTCTTGAAGGTTTCTTTCATCTACTCTGGACAGTTATCCGAAACTGATAAGGGAATTTTACGCAAACTTCAAGCTTACTGATAAGGGATTCAAGACTCAGATTAAAGGTATAAAGTTATCAATGTCCTTTGAAGATTTTGCTGAATTGACAGGATTGCCATTCCACGGAACATCTTTAGACGGCAGTTCTGATGCGGATGCAGCTGATGAAGGTTGGGAAGCATCGCTGGACAGGCACACGGCAGTGAAAGATATTATGGTTGATGGTTTTGTTGAAACCATCTCATTGCCAATTGGTCAGATGAAAGTACAACAACGGATGCTCATGTATACAATAACAAGGATACTTGTACCTCGATCAGGAAATCACGCGGTGTTCAGAAGCTAGATATTCTGCTGTTATGGGGATTATCCAAAGAGCTAAAGATGAGTTGGACCTGGATTGTGCTACGGCACATGCTAGAAGCTTCGCAGAGTAAAATTATGTTGCCGTATCCACAGCTGATCACAAAGATACTTAAACACTTCAAGGTGTCATTTGTGAATGAAGAATCTGCAAAGACAACCCTCATCTTCGGCGAAGCAATTGTGAATCAGATGAAATTGAAGAAAGTAAATGGCATTTGGATTAGGCCAATGCCAAATGTTGAGCCAACTCCTCCACAAGCCTCTGAATCTGCAGCTGAGCCTCCTGCATATGTTGCAAAATTGATGGAATTTATGGCAGCTCAGATGGCACACAATGCCAAAACTGCTAGAATCCAATGCAATGATGGAAGCTACTTTAACATCTATCCAAACATCCCTGAAGTCAATTGTTCAGGATGTTGCTGCAATTCAAGCGCACCTAGGCCTCAAGCTATCATTCGAAGACATAGCAGATATTGGTCGACAAGCAACTGAAGAACCACAACCAGATCCCCTAGATCGGTCTGCGACTCACGGTGAGGAGACACCAGCTGAGGTAATACATCAGTCTTACCTCTCCCCTAGATGATAGTGAGGACCAGCCCACTTTAGGAGATTAGGTGTTTAAGTTCTTTATTGTGATGTCTTGTTTTGTTTGTTTTGCTGCTTTGCTGTTTTATGCTTTCTTATGATATATATATAAGCAAGTTATTCATTGTTATCA
>PGWS01022191.1:0-12382 GCA_002896235.1 Cicer reticulatum | reverse complement strand
TGTTCATGAGAACTTTGTCTTTTCTTTCAAGATCACTTTTCCAGCTCTCTCATTGATTATGGATAATCTTTTTATCTTGATCTGAAAGAGCAATATCAGATTGTTAACAAAGTGTATTGTGATCTGTTATTGAAGTTATCTTGAGTTCTAAGAATTATGAAAGTTATGATCAACTACTAAATCGATTTACCAATCGATTTATTAAAGTTATAAAACATGTGTAATCGATTTGCCAATCGATTATCGCGAGTCTTGTTTTTCTTTAATCTTGAAACTATATAAGCTAATCGATTTACCAATCGATTCTTTTAAAGCACTTTTCAGAATAAATCTATTCACAAATACGCATAATCGATTTGGCCACAAACTGGGAATTTACTATGATATCAAAACATTTGTTTCAATCGATTCCCCAATCGATTGTGTTTCAAAAAGTTTGTTTCAATCGATTTCCCAATCGATTGTGTTTCAAAACAGTGACTCAGTTAATTTCATGTTAATCGAAGTGCCAGTCGATTTGGTATTTGTTTTCTGAAAAGTTCTTACCAGATGTTTAGTTCAATCGATTTCCCAATCGATTGCAACCAAACTTAACTTGATTGAAATTTCACACAATAGATTGTCCAATCGATTGTGTTTGTCACAGGGAAAATTATTTTACAAATAGTACTTAAGCAATCGATTTGCCAATCGATTACCCTCAAAACTGGAGTGTCACTGTGACTTGTACAATCGATTTCCCAACCGATTTATATCAATCAGTTTTCATTTTGTGATATGTACAATCGATTTGTCAATCGATTAACCTGTAAATCAGGTTGCCACTGACTTGTTCAATTTTCAATTCTAATTTAGTCAGTCGATTTCCCAATCGATTTCCCAATCGATTATACAATCACAAACATATACTTATCCTTACACCCTTGTCATGAAATCGATTCCCCAATCGATTTAACCAGTGAATAATCAACTTTTGTTGATTTCTTGTGTTCCAAGCAATATGTTCCAAGTGTGTAGGATTGGATTGTTGTTCCTGAAATCTTGCTCAATTCAAATGTTAGATTTATCATATTGATGTATGAACATTGTATGTTTGTTAATTATGTCAAAATTAGGATTCAAAGGACTAAAGTCCAACAATCTCCCCCTTTTTGGCATAATTGACAATTCATACAATTGTAACTTGAGCATTTCAAAACAACATGCATAAGAGTACATAAGAGTATTGTTACATTATTACATCATAAAGTATCAGAGCAAATCAACAGATTGTAAAAACAATGTAATAACAAGGCATATTATCAAGATATAATTTTTCTCCCCCTTTGTCAGTTAAGTCAAAAAGGCAGAAAACAATTCCTCCCCCTATGTTAAACAACATAAGCATTGGGGTTGAAATCATATGACATAGTATATCAGATCAATGAAATTCATAGCAATATATCAGAGCAATTACTGAGCATAACAGTTTGATTAAGATAACTGAATTCAAATTAAACAACATGTGCAGTGTATTAGATCAAACAACAGATATGCAACATAGCAGTATGACAATATTAATTTGATAACAATGAATAAACTTGCTCATATATATATCATTAAGAAAACAAAAAAAAACATAAAAAAAAAACAAAACAGCAAAACAGCAAAGCACCAAGACATCACAAATAAAGAACTTAAACACCTAATCTCCTAAAGTGGGCTGGTCCTCACTATCATCTAGGGGAGAGGTAGAGACCGCTGTATTACCCTCAGCTAGTGTCTCCTCATCGTGAGTCTCAGACCGATCTAGGGGATCTGGTTGTGGTTCTTCAGTTGCTTGTCGACCAATATCTGCTATGTCTTCGAATGATAGCTTGAGGCCTAGGTGCGCTTGAATTGCAGCAACATCCTGAACAACTGACTTCAGGGATGTTTGGATAGATGTTAAAGTAGCTTCCATCCTTGCATTGGACTCTAGCAGTTTGGCATTGTGTTCCATCTGAGCTGCCATAAATTCCATCAATTTTGCAACATATGCAGGAGGCTCAGCTGCTGATTCAGAGGCTTGTGGAGGAGTTGGCTCAACATTTGGCATTGGCCTAATCCAAATGCCATTTACTTTCTTCAATTTCATCTGATTCACAATTGCTTCGCCGAAGATGAGGGTTGTCTTTGCAGATTCTTCATTCACAAATGACACCTTGAAGTGTTTAAGTATCTTTGTGATTAGCTGTGGATACGGCAACATAATTTTACTCTGCGAAGCTTCTAGCATGTGCCTTAGCACAATCCAGGTCCAACTCATCTTTAGCTCTTTGGATAATCCCTATAACAGTAGAATATCTAGCTTCTGAACCACCGCGTGATTTCCTGATCGAGGTACAAGTATCCTTGTTATTGTATACATAAGCATCTGTTGTTGTACTTTCATCTGACCAATTGGCAATGAGATGGTTTCAACAAAACCATCAACCATAATATCTTTCACTGCCGTGTGCCTGTCCAGCGATGCTTCCCAACCTTCGTCAGCTGCATCCGCATCAGAACTGCCATCTAAAGATGTTCCGTGAAATGGCAATCCTGTCAATTCAGCAAAATCTTCAAAGGACATTGATAACCTTTTACCTTTAATCTGAGTCTTGAATCCCTTATCAGTAAGCTTGAAGTTTGCGTAAAATTCCCTTATCAGTTTGGGATAACTGTCCAGAGTAGATGAAAGAAAACCTTCAAGACCATGAAATCTCAAATGATCTTGGAATGTGAAGCCTTCTGTATCAAAGTAGGCAAAATCCAGAGTTATGCCCTCATGGATTTTCCTTTTTAGAAATTCTGCTGGAATGGTGACTTCTGCATCCTTATCCTTAGGTACAGGTGTTTTCTTAGGTGGGGGTGATGTAACAGGCTTCTTTTTCTTCTGACAAATCTCTTTCATAGCATCAGCCAAAAGCTTCTCTGATGGTGGTTCCTTCCTTTTCTTAGATACCTCTTGATTAAGTGCAGGTTGCTTGCCCTTGTCCTTGGCAAGGATCTTATGCGTAGGAATTGAAATCCTTTTAGACATAGTAGGTGGAGGTGAAGAAGTTCCACTTGTTAAAGATGATGAAGGTGAAGGGGTATGGGCTTGGGTCTGTTTCACTCGAGCCATGTTTGTAAATTGAAGAAATTGAGTGAAGATAGAGTGTAGATTGAATTTAGGTAACAGTTGCAGAGACATAGCAAAGAGATGAAGTAGAGAAAATAGAGAAATCTGGAGATAATCAGTGAAGAAATCGATTTAGAACTGTTCCTATTTAAACCTTTGAACAAGTAAATCGATTGCTCAATCGACTATGTTACCGTTTCTGGAAATCCTCAATCGATTTGGTAATAATTACCTTCAACGGCTAGTGAGAAATAGTCACAACGGTAATATTTCAAATCGATGTCCAAATCGATGTCCCAGAGTTACTTAATCGATTCCCAAAATCGATTGTCCTAAAACGTTGAATATTGAACCTAGTCGATTGTCCATCGACGCTGGAACACTTCAATAAACATTCTGAATTTGAATCCTGGGCTAAAAACAATGATTCCCAAATCGATTATTAAAACAAAAAAGAGAAAAACTTGAAATCGATTACCCCAATCGATTTTAAAAAAAATTTATGAATTAAATGCCATTGACTTCTTTCCTGTGTCATCATCATACAACTTGGTGACCAATCTTTCTTCATTAAACTTCATTTAATGTTAAAGACAAGACTCTCAGACTGTCCCTTTCACGTGCCTGAGCATCCACTTTCAAATACCAATCTGCTTGGTGGATGTCAAGCACACCTGCAAAAAAATAATAAGTTTGGATCAGGTACCCAATCAAAAGTTGGGCCTGGGGGTCAGTTTCAAATACAGATTTCTTGCGTATCCAAACTTGCTTCCATCCTCTATTGGCTAATTTTTTAAATGTGACAATTTGATACAAAATGTCCCTTTCTGCAACAGAAATAACATTTGCCATCAAAGGGATGAAGTTGTTTGGTTTTATAAAGATGTCATACATACTTTTAACAATACAGATTTTTTGACCATGTTTTGACATTTCTGTTTTGCATATAACCAATACCATATCTATATTATTTCTTTTACATGCCTATTTGTGTATATCCGTAACCAGATTTTTCATATAACATGTCTTTGATTGCCTAAGTTATGACATTCAGTTTATCTTACTATTGCAAAATTTCAATAAATCAGATTTTTAATGATGCAACAGTATCTAAGTTCAATGCACTTTGCAGATTTTTCATCTGAATCCTTTTTCGCAGTTGTTCACATAATTTTCATTTCTTTTATGTTCATGTTCATTTGTTCAAGCATTTTCCTTTGTGCTCAACAATTGTTCATGGAATTCACATAATCATCAGCAGTTCATGAAAGCTTCTTGTAGCTCATCATATGTTGATAAGATTGTGAACTAACCTCATTTTCTGATTCTGAATCGGTATTTGCCATGAGTACACACAATTGACTTCTTCTTCATCCGAAGAGGCAGAGGATTCATCGTTGTCACTCCATGCAATATATGCTCTTCTGGCTTTGTGAGCTGGCTCCTTGTCTTAGTATTTGTAGTCCTATTTTTGTATTTCATCTTGTGACAGTCAGACTTGATATGACCAGTTTTACCACATTCATAGCATGTAATTGTCTTGTTGTCACTAGTCTTGGAGCTAGATGGCTTTCTGAATTTGTTGTCTTTCTTCTTCAGAAACTTCTTAAATTTCTTGACAAGTGACCCGATTTCAGTCTCTTCAGTTTCACTACTGGATTCATCTGAGCAGCTATCTGATTCAGTTTTTCGATTGCTGGGCTTGAACCTTCAAGGATAATCCTTTCTTTTTCCTGATTTCCATTTCTGATTCGTCCAGCCGATGAAGTTCCATTCATGTTCCCTTAGTTTTCCAAACAATGTTGCAGTTGTCATCTTTGCAGATCTTTAGATTCAGCTATGGCTGTTATTTTGGGCTGCCATTCTCTGGTTAGACATCTCATAATTCCCAATCTGCTGTTCGTTGTCCACTTGCTTTTCCCAATGCGTGAAGATTATTCACAATGTGTGTGAAATCTGGTTTGCAGATCGCTGATGGATTCGTCCTTTTCATGTTGAATAATTCGTATTCGTGCATAAGTGTATTTACGCGAGCTCTTTTCACATCTGTGGTTCCTTCATGTGTTTCTTGAAGAATGTCCCACATTTCTTTTGCTTGACTTGCAGTTTATACCCTAAAGAATTCTGCTGCACAAAGAGCAGATGTTATAATGTTCTTAGCCTTAACATTATAACCTACCTTCTTTTTGTCATCGTCAGACCAGTCGGCTCTAGGCTTGAGAATCATTGAGTCATTTGTTCCTGAATCTGGGAATATATGGACCGTTTTTCAACAGTGTCAAGGATGTCTATGCCACTGGCTTCCAGGAATATCAGCATCCTGTGCTTCCAGTACATATAAGCTGTTCCATTGAATGCGGAGGTCTTGCTAATGATGCGGCCTTCTCCCAGAAATAGTTGATGCCATATTCCTTTTATAAGTGTTACCTCTCGAAAAGTTAGGCTCTAAGGCCAATTGTTGGTTGGTATGACCTCGAAATAATCGGAATGTATTAGTTTCTTTAAGAAATTAAATCAGAATGATTACGCACAACGGAATTAAATTGCGGCATACAAGATTTGCAATGCAAGTAGATGGATAAGAGAATAACCAAAGATGCATGCAAGTCAAATTACCAGATTAAACATATTACTTATCACAGAATATGTTTAACAGCATCTAATATTAATCACATAATATAATATTGCAGATAGAAAATTAAAGGAGTTAAGGGTTTAGAGAAGATTGCACCAGAATTTATATTGGTTCAGTTGTCAACTTGACAACCTACATCCAGTCCTAACAATCCAATCGGATTTCAGATTTTCTTCTCCAATAGAAAGAATCAATTACAGATTGTCCGTTTCATCCCCGAAACCTATCTATCTTAATGATCTCTTTCCTATTGATCACCCTCTGATCCTTGTAGATACTCGGCAATCTAACACAGAATCACAGTGCAACTCTTTCTTGTTGAGACCTCTCACCCAAGAAAGTAGCCACCAGTTTCTAGTGGCTTTCTATCAACCCTTTGATCCTTGTAGACACTCGGCAGTCAACACAAAATCAAAGTACGACTCTTCTTCTTGAGACCTCTCACCCAAGAAAGTAGCCACCAGTTTCTAGCTGGATTTCTAGCGTTCGTTTCGTTCAAAGTATTGTTACAGACAGATTAAAAGAAGTACAAAAAGAAGTCTTCATCTTGAATCAAAGCTTCTCACGAAATTCTGGATAATCAATTCGGATAATCATGAGAACTTTGTCTTATATCTCAAGATCACTTTTCCAGCTCTCTCATTGATTGTGGATAATTCTTGACTTGTCTGAAAAAGCATTACCAGATTGTTAACAAAGTGTATTGTGATCTGTTAATTGAAGTTATCTTGAGTTCTAAGACATTATGAAAGTTGTGATCAAGGTTCTTCTAAAAAAGATTGGAAAGACAATTTAATATAGTTTCAGAAAACAAACTACTAAATCGATTTTACCAAATCGATTTTAATTAAAGTTATAAAACATGTCTAATCGATTTGCCAATCGATTATCGCGAGTCTTGTTTTTTCATTTAATCTTGAACTATATAAGCTAATCGATTACCAATCGATTCTTTTAAAGCACTTTTCAGATAAATCGATTCACAATATGCATAATCGATTGCCATAAACTAGGAGTTCACTGTGATAATCAAAACATTTGTTTAATCGATTCCCCAATCGATTGTGTTTTTTAAAAAAGTTCTTCAATCGATTTTGCCAATCGATTGTGTTTAAGTCAGTGACTCAGCTATTTTGATGTTAGTCGATGTGGCCAATCGATTTGTGTGTATTTGCCTGAAAAGTTCTTACCTGGAGTTTAGTTCAATCGATTCCAATCGATTGCAACCAAAACTTAACTTGATTGAAAATACTCACAATAGATTGTCAATGCGATTGTGTTTGTCATAGGAAAATTATTTGCAAATGATATTTAAGAAATCGATTTGCCAATCGATTACCTTAAATGGGTGTCACTGTGACTTGTTACAATTGATTTCCCAATCGATTTATTTCAATCAGGTTTACTTTGTGAAATGTATAATCGATTGTCAATCGATTACCCTCAAACTGGGGTGTGTACTGACTTGTGCAGTTTCATTCTAATTTAGTCAGTCGATTGCCCAATCGATTATACCAACACAAATAGTTGTGTTTCCTTACACCCTTGTTATGAAATCGATTTCCCAATCGATTTGTTTCAGTCAAAAATCAACTTTTGTTGATTTCTTGTGTTCCAAGCAATATGTTCCAAGTGTGTAGGATTGGATTGTTGTTCCTGAAATCTTAATCAATTCAAATATTAGATTTATCATGTGGTGTATGAACATTGTATGTTTGTTAATTATGTTCAAATTAGGATTCAAAGGACTAAGTCCAACACAAACAGTTACTTGGTCTGTGATAGCGGTACGTTTAACGATTCACGCTTATTCTTTAAGTAAATCAGTTGACCGTGATAGGTGACACCTCGGTAAACTGTACTGACCTGTGATAGGTGGTACGTTTATGATTTACGCATTTTAGTAAATCGTGCTGACCCGTGATAGGTGTGGCACCTCGGTATGGTACTTTGGCCTGCGATAGGCCGGTACAATTATGATTACGGCCCTTCGAGGAGGGTTTTGGTTTAGAATCCGAGTCCATGGCTTTTGGCATTATACGCATTGCATTAGGGTGCTTGGCACGCGAGTCGTGGTTGATTTGATTTGTATGATTGAGTGTTTTGAATTGAGTCGTTGTGTAATTGCGTTGAAAGTGCTAAGTGTTATGTGTTGATTTTTGTTGTAAGTGTGATGGTTTGTAGAAGACTAAGTCGAAACCCCAATTTGCCGTGGTAATCGCGTAGTAATTGCTAAGTGTTAGGTTGTGGACTTGATTAGGAATGACTTGGGTTAATTCATGATTTGGAAATATGATCAGGGAAATCGATTTCCCAATCGATTGGATGGTAGACAAGGACTTGGCCAAATGGACAAAATCGATTAGCCAATCGATTTTGTAATCAGTTTTCGAAAATCATTTACGAAATCGATTGCCCAATCGATTGGGCCTTAAGTCAGGGACTCATCCATATTTGACCAAATCGATTTGGAAACGATTGGCTTAAAACCTGGGGGCCTAGTACTCACTCAATCGATTGCCAAATCGATTGATTCAGCCTAGGATTCTGTTTTCACTAAAAACCTTCACCCCAATCGATTTCCCAATCGATTGGCTCAGTGAAAATCCTCAGTTTGAGTTAGATGATCGATTACTCATAACTTATCCATGTCTTGATTGTTATGTGTTATTAGGAGATTGAGAACTTCATTTACCTTCATTTTAATTGGCAATGTATTGTGATGAACTTTTCGACATACTGAAAACCCTGTAAGGTGCATGCTTAGTTGAAAAAGTCGTTATTGAGCATTTAAATTAATTGCTATGTGTTAACTGTTATTTTTATTCGGTTGGTGACCCTTCAATTTAATGTGGAAATCTGGGCTTTACCCTCAGATGAGAGTCAGGACGGTCCCTACCGTTCGTACCATACGACGGGATGAGTGGAACGCGTGCTGCAGTTACGTTAGGAGGATCATCACGGGGCGCGTGGAGATACTCAGGGTGTATAGCTTTTGGTAGGATGATCAGATTAGGATGATGTATAAGGATAGGTTCCTTCTTTTTGGTTTGGAGTATTTTAAATTTGGAAAACTGTTACTTATACTAATATATGTCAGATTGACATCTTATTTGAATGGTTCCATGTACCATTTGTTGTTGTGTAAATGTTTTGGATTTATATTTGGAGAAGTTTTCCGCTGTTTAAAATTATAATGACTCATTAGTTATCCAAGGCATTTCTTTAATTATTTCTCTGTTTTAGTTTATACTTTTGAAAAAAAAAATATACCCTCGCTTTGAAAACGGGGTTTTACAATTTTCTTCTACAACATATCAAAATTAAATCCTATCATAACAAAAAAACCTTTAATAAAAAACTCACATTTTATGATAAGGGAGAAGACGATGTTTTGATTAAATTTGGTGTTAAGCTTCCCTATTTTCTCGAATTGCACTTTTGACTCAAGTTCTTCATTTTTTGTTTATTAAGCCCTATGCTTCCTTTGAATCTGGTTAGAGACAATATTGACACATGCAAGATTGAAAATGGTTTCAAGATCTTTGTCAACTTTTGGTTTGACTGATTTGAAAAAATGAAGGAAAATGGAGAGGTTGAAGATTGGAGGATGAGGAGCTGGCTACAGTAACGAAGAGAGGAACGGAATGTGTTTCTAAAAAACAACATACGAGATATTAGAAAGGTACGGTGGAGAGTTCTAGAGTTGGAAATTACGCCATTGCCTTCATTTGTCCAAAATTACAAATAGGCTTTTTTTTTACAAATAAACTAGTTATTTTATGTTTAATTTAACAATTTTAATAATTAACCTCAAGACTTAACAAATAGGATAGGTTGTTTCACACACACACATATACATCTATTATATAATATATATATATTTATACACACACACACAAACGTCCTGAGATTTAAAGGGTAAGTATCAAGTTCGAGTTATTGTTGAAGGAAAGCAGCCAACAATTTAAAAATCTATTGTAAAGCAAACGCTAATTCACAAAATAAAACCGACCATAAGTTATAAAAGTTAAATGCTGGTAAATCTTCGAGAAACCATCTTAAAGTCTGTTTGTTAATAAAAGACAATTTGGAAAAACTAGTTGGAAAATAACAAATGTTCATAATAAATAAAATAAATAAACAAGAGTTTCTGCATGCACAAGGTCAGCCGGAGCTGCATGTGCAAAGCATACTTAGTCTGTAGAAAGAAGAGTAACATGCAAGATATAAAATATGAATAAGATTATACATTGATTAATACTTACTGGTTTTGGAATAATAAAATAAAATATTACAAGTTTTTGAATATGGAGACACTCAAGATTTCTAAGACGAATAATTGCTTGTGTATCCACTTAATTTTGAACTGAAGAGAGCCTTCCTTATGTAGGGAGAGGATCCCGTTTTCTGCTGACATTATGAGTTGGACAGAAATGATGAGACTTCCTTCTACTTTTGGGTACCACTTCTTGCTTTGGTTCAGATGGCAGACAAAGCCAAACAACGTTTTCCTTTGATTTGCTTATTCAGAAGAATACCTTGTTGTCGGGTTTTTTTTTAAGTCCGAAATCAATTGGCTAGGACCCGTTACATGGATATGCTAGACTATTTTTTTTAAGTTCGAAATCAAATTTGGGCTAGGCCCATTACATGATATGCTAGACTTTTTTTAAAAAAAATTACATTTTTTATATGGGCCAAAAGCATTGGGCCATTGTATTCATTTTATGGGTAACAAGATACCGAAACAATCGTCTTCGTTGTCATTTTCCAAATTAATGGTGTCTTCTGAAGCGCTATCTGAGGAAGGTTTTGAGAATTGGACCTTGCTCTTGAGAAGTTGGGCCATGATGTCAAAGTATTCCTCTTCGGATTTTGCTGTTGCTAATTGCATTTGGGCAAATGACTTTTGGGCCAAGAATTGAGTTGCCATTGGGTCTGGTTTCTTCATTCCTTGCCTTTGGAGCCATGTCGACACAACTTGTTTTTAGATACTTGGTGGAATAGAGAATTTTGTCCACCATATGACTTTGAATCTTATGACGAGGATTCTTTGAGCCTATTTTTGTTCAATTTCAAAATACCAGGCTAATACCCATGGTAAAAAGAATTTGGTAGAGAATAGCATTAGAGGGGGAAAATGCGTTCTCTGTCTGTTGGTTTGTAATGAGTTTTGTATAATTGGAAGCTATCTTGGACTTCCGGTTTCAAGATATTTGGAATGGAGCCAAAGAATTTCCACCAATGGGCAAACCATTGAGGGATTTTGGAAGGTTTCATGGTAAGGTTAAAGAAAAATATCAAAGTATGACTAAATTTCTGGTTTTGAATGAGGAAAACATTATACCAGGCCTGTTGATAGTCCCAGTAATTGAAAGTCCTACAATGGTTTATTGTAGTTTTGAAATCCAGTGGGAACTATTTTGGTGTGTAAAGGATTGATCCCCATTCAGAAGGTGGGATGATTTTGTGGATTTTGGCACTTGAATAAGCTACTGGGCCTTCTTTTGGGTTGTCTTGAATTGTTTCAGATCCTGTACATTCAAGAATAGATTTATAGTAAGGCAGGGGTTTTGATAAATCCCATGGTTTGAAAAACCAGCCTTCTGGAAAAATCTTTGAGATGACCAATTGAGGATTTTTATTATAAAAGTGATCCTCGATTGTCAATATGTTTTAATATTCTGTTTTGACAAAATACTCAGATTTTGGTTTAAATAAAGTAATTTGAGAATCATTTGGATTTAAAATAATTTTTGAAGTTTCTCTTTGTGAGAGTTTTGAAATTATTTTACAGGATGGTCCCTCATGTGAAGGTTTTGAAATAATTTTTTGAGAAGGGGTTTTTGAAGATTCTCCCTTATCTTGTGCCGGAAAAGATGGCAATTCTATTTGGAGAGATTCAATCTCTTTTTAGAGCCTGTGGAGTTTTTCAATTTTTTGGAGTTGACGGTTTTCTTCAATTGAGTCTTTTATCTCTTGAAAATTATCAGGTCCAACTATTTGTTGGCTGGCATGCCATTTTTGAATTTGGTTTTGGGCTTCATCTTCTTCGACAGCTTGTGCCCAAGACCTGATGGGTTTTGCGGATGAGATAGGTTTTGAGTTTTCTTGTGGTTGGTCCTTTTGGACCTCAATTATTTTGGATTTTCTGGGCATCACTCAAGTCCTGTTTTGGAGAAATTCTCTAGTTAGAAAATCTGGAATTGAGTTTTGATCTCTTTTAATAAATTCAATTTCAAAATAAAAAATACTAAGGATTGCTTGCCATCTGGCAAAAATTTGTTTTGATGCAATGTTTTGAACATCTTTTTGTAAAACTTCTTTTGTGATTTACATCAATTCAAGTAAAATTTTGATTGAATGTAAATTGTACACCTAAATTTTATGATAAACTATTTTATTACTTATTTGATGTTAAAATTATTATAAAATATATGTTAATAAACTTTGTGATTAATTTCCGTTATATAGGTGATTTTTATGATGTGCTAGTTTTATATATACTAGATTACATGAGCGATATAAATAATAAATATTATATTTTATTATTTGATATATTTTTAAAAAAAATAATAGTATTTAGTGTAATATATATTTTAAAGAAAAAGATTTTATAC
>PGWS01022188.1:0-10439 GCA_002896235.1 Cicer reticulatum | reverse complement strand
TGGCACCTAGGTAAACTGTACTGGTCTGTGATAGGCGGTACGTTTACGATTCCCGCTTTTTCTTTTAGTAAATCGTGTTTACCCGTGATAGGTGACACCTCGGTAAACTGTACTGACCGTGATAGGTGGTACGTTTATGATTTACGCATTTTAGTAAATCGTGCTGACCCGTGATAGGTGGCACCTCGGTAATTGGTACTTTGGCCTGCGATAGGCGGTACAATTATGATTTACGGCCCTTCGAGGAGGGTTTTGGTTTGGAATTCCGAGTCCATGCATTTTGGCATATACGCATTGCATTAGGGTGTTGGCACGCGAGTCGTATTGATTTGAATTTTTGATTTATCGTGGTAATTTGCGTTGAAAATGCTTAAGTGTTTATGTGTTGATTATTGTGTGTAAGTATGATGGTTTATCGAGATCGCCAAATGTCGTGGTAATCGCGTAGTACTGCTAAGGGTTAAGATATGAATTTGATTAGGAATGACTTGAGTAAATGCTTGAATTTTTGGAAAAATGATCAGGGAATCGACCTTCCCAATCGATTGGATGGTTGCAGGAAGTTCACTTATTTTAACCTAATCGATTTGCTCAATCGATTGTATATATATATCTTCAAAAATCTTTTAAGAAATCGATTTGGAAACGATTGGCAGGGAGGCACGGAACTCAGCAAAACTGCCCAATCGATTTGGCAACACAGACTCATCAGAACTGACAAAATCGACTTAGAAATTGATTTGGTCATGCAAAAACTCAGCAGAAACTGACCAAAAATCGATTTGGCAATCGATTGGCTCAGCAAAAGTCCTTATTTTGAGTTAGATAATCGATTGCTCAATTGATTTATCAATGCTTTGGTCAGTTATGTATTACTTGATGGTTTGAGAACTTCATTTTGAGTTCATTGTTAATTGGCAAGCATTATATGAACTTTTAGCATATGGAAAATCCTTTTAAGGTGCATGCTTAGTTGAAAGGTTATTTTGTGCATTTAAAACTTAAATGTTATGTGTTATCTGTTAATTTCGGTTGGTGACCCTTTACAATTATTGTGGAAAATCTGGGCTTTGCCCTCAGATGAGAGTCAGGACGATCCTACCGGTTCGTACCCTACGGACGGGAATGGAGATGGGAACGCGTGATTGCAGTTACATTAGGAGGATCTCACGGGGCGCGTGGAGATACTCAGGGTGTATAGCTTTTTGGTAGGATGATCAGATTAGGATGATGTATAGGAACTAGGTGTCCTTCTTTTTGGATGGGAGTATTTTTAGTTTGAAAAACTGTACTTATACTAATATTGTCAGTTTGACTTTTTACTTGAATGGGTTCCATGTACCATTTGTTGTTGTTTAAATGTTTTGGATTTATAATTGGAGAAACTCTTCCCGCTGTTTGTAAATTATAATGACTCAATTATTTATCCAAAGGCATTTCCTGATTTAATTCTCTGTTTTATTTTAATTCCTTTTAATCTCTTTCAAAAAAAATATACCCTCGCTTTGAAAAAACGGGGTGTTACATTTAGTGTCTACAAATTGAATGCTTAGTACCCCTTTTTTCAACAACAAGTTCATAATGAAGTGGTGTTTGGTCTCTATGTTTTAGCTCTAGAATGTAATATAGGGGTTTTTGGTTAGACAATGAATTGTTATCGCTATAGATGGAATGTTGGATTCTAGGATTTTGTAGTATTCAAGTTGATGTTTCATCCAAAGTAGTTGAGAATCTGCAGTCAGCTACTGAAATGTACTAAGCCTCTATTGTTGACATCGTAATGGTGTTTTGTCTCTTACTTGACCAAGATATTAAGCTGTCACCTAAAAAATTGAAGTTGCCACTAGTGTTATTTCTCTCAAATTTATCTCCAGCATTATCAGAATCACAGTATCCATTAAGTTTTTACTTAGGAGATTTCTTGTAGAACAAGGTAAGGTTTGTAGTGCCTTTTAGGTATCTAAGGATTATCTTAACAACAGTTAAATGTGATTCCCTAGGGTCAGCTTGAAATCTTGCACATACACTAAACATGATGTCAAGTCTGGAAGCGGTAAGATAAAGTAGGAATCATATCATTCCTCTACATGTTTTTTAGTCCACTTTTTCACTTGAATCGTTTTTTTCCATGGATAAGTAGGGTGCATTGGTGTAGCCATCGATGTGGAGTCACTCATCTTAAACTTCCTAAGAAGCTCTTTTGTATATTTAATTTGATGAATGTATATACCTTTTTTAATTTGTTGAATTTGTATCCCTAAGAAGAACTTAAGTTCTCCCATCATACTCATTTGAAATTCAAGTTGTATCAATTTAAGAAAATTCTTGGCAAAGAGTGCCATTAGTTGGTCCACAAATAATGTCATCAACATAAATTTGAATAATAGGAATGTCATCTTCTACTGATTTTTTAAAAAGTGTATTATCTACTTGTCCTCTTTCAAAGTTATTTTTAAGCATGAAGTTACTAAGTATATCATACCGTGCCCTAGGTTCTGGTTTTAGACCTACAAAGATTTCCTAAGTTTAAAAACATGATTAGGAAATTCATACCTTTCAAAACCTGGGGGTTGTTTAACATAGACTTCTTCACTTATATAACTATTTATAAAAGCACTTTTAACATTCATTTAAAATAATGTAATGTTATTATTTGCAACAAAAGAAAGTAGGATACGAATAGATTCTAACATGGCTACTAGAGCAAATTTCTTAGTGTAATTACTTCCTTCATGTTGACTGTATCCTTGTGCGATAAGTCTTGCCTTGTTTCTGACCACTCACTTTTCATATTCGCTTGTTTATGAAAATCCATTGGTTCTATAATGTTCTTCTTTGGTCTAGGTATTAGATCCCAAATCATCATTCATCTTAAATTCATTTAACTCTATACATGCATTGCAAGATCCATCATCACTGCCAATACTTCATCAATAGAAGTAGGAATCAACTGATGAAGCGTAATCCAATCAAGTGGTATTTTTTAGTGGTGATCTAGTCCTCAAAGGATCAATTGCACTTTCATGGATAGGAGTTTCAGGATGAGGGTGATTTACTTCATCCAGATATTCCTTATAACTTATCTGACTGTTTTTGTCTGATTAGATTCATTGTTTGAATATTTATCATATTCTTCTAACTTATTGTATCCTCTGATTTTTATTAAGTTTTTTAGTTTGTCCTGCATTTGTTTCCTCTGGTTCTAGTAAACTGCATTATATCATCTTGCTTGACTTTTTCATGGTCAAAATGTTTGTCATCAAATTAACATGTATAGATTCTTCCAAATTATGAGTTTCCCTATTGAACGTCTATAGCCTTAGATCTTTCAGAGTATCAAATGATAGGTAACACTTTTGAGATCTAGATTCACTAATTTCCCAAGGTTATCTTTTAGTGTTCAACATATAACAGTACGACCAGTTGTTTAAAGAATAAGATACTGTTAGCTTTACCTTTCACAATTTATATTGGCATTTATCAAGTATAGATTAATTAAGACTTTTTTTGAATATACATGCCAAATATCAAATTACAATGCGATTTAGCCCAAAAGTGTTTGGCACATGTCATATTATTTAACATGGTTTATGACCATTTGTTGGAGTGATTATTATTTCTTGTCTACTAAACTCCATTGGTTGGGATGTTCTTGGAGAGGAGAAGTCGCAATGAGATTCCATTTCTCATCATAAAAAAATTCAAGAAACTTGCTTTCAAATTCTCCTCCTTCTTTTGATTCACTTCTGCTTCTTACAATCTTAAGACATTTCATTCATTATTTGTTTGCAAATGTGATAAACACTTTGTGGATTCATCACTTACTTCTTAATAATTTACCAGTTCCATCTAAGCTTAGGTAGACATCTAACTAGTTGAAGTTTATCCATTTCTAAATACTATATATGGTTTGCATGACCTAATCTTTTATGCCAGATTAGTTTTCTTCATTTCATATACATTAAACCTATAAACCTTCGTTGTTCTCTTAGACTAACAGAGATATCTTATATAATGTTGTTTTTGCTTACTGACTGCTAAGAGAGTACAGATCCATCTTTCTAACTATTTCTTTGCATGTTTTTTGATTAAACATAATATCATAATTATTATCACGTAACTGACTAATACTTAATAAAGTGTGCTTAAGACCTTTAACAAACAAGACATCTTTAATAGAGAGGGGAGTACCATTACCAACTGTCACCTTGACCAATGATTTGCCTTCTTGCTTTCTCCAAAAGTCATAAAATGTTCCTCCTTTGCTCAGTGTTTAGTCTTGGAACATAGACTTTTCTCCGTCATATGTGCGTTCAGAGCATCCACTGTCAGTACCACAATTGGTGTTTTAACTTATTGTTGAGGGACATTTGCAACATAGACAATTTTGTTCTTAGGTACCCAATTTTTGGTTGGGTCCTGGTTTAGTTAATCTTGAAAAGGTTTCTTGTCTTTCTTGTATTTAACATGGAACAAGAAATAATTTGAGTGACCTTTCTTAGCAAACCAGTACACAACGATACTCAATAGCGGAATAGTTGTTTAGTTTAATATAGTTTCTCTTCAATCCTATACATCTTTTCCATTTCTACTAACATCATAAATCAATAAGAAGCATATTATCTTTTTTCCATATCATTAGAGCAAGAAAATCTTGGAAATAACTTCTTCATGCTTATCAGAGTTACACGTGTATTTTCAATTGATAGTTGAACTATGATTATTTTTCATAGTTTAGATTTTTGGCTTTAAGTTCAGCAAATCAGTTTTTCAAGAGTTTCATTTTATGCTTTAAGTTCAGTAATATCAATTTTCAGAGTTGTTATTTTCTGTATAACAAATCGACACTTTGATTCTTTAATAACATAACTACTCATTTTAATTGTGGGTTTGCATTTTTTTCCAAGTGGTTTTGTAAGTTTACAAAGACAATTTGGTGATTCATATTTCAAAATTATTTTATAGCAGTAATTAAATTAAGATCGAGAGTAATAGGTCAGAAAATACTCGTCAATTTCTTCATCTATTGATCATTTCCAGGTTTAGAACCTGTGTTGGAATCCAGAGGTGGCAGTTGTATGCAGTTCTGTGAAGCTCCAATCTACATTGTTCATTACATTTGAGGATTCATCGCTAATCATCCCATGTAGCCATCATAAATTCTTCTTCTTGAGTCTGGAATCTTTCACTCTGGTGTATTCCTTTCTCCAGATTTGAATAGTCTGACTTTGATAGTCCATGTTCATGGCACCCGTAGCAGATAATGTTTTACTGTCACTATTTCATTCTCTTCCTCTATATACTCTTTGAAATCTTTTGTTACGGGAAAGATTTTCTCTTTTGTGTCAATCCTCTGAATTCTTCTAGATATGAAGCAATATCTCTTCCCTCTGAGTTCATATTTATGATCATCGCTGAACAACTATCTCTGATTCTAACGTTTCCTTTAGAACATTCTCTGCTTGGATTCAAGGCCAAGTCTTGTTCTCTCTCTTGGCTTATTTTTCTTCAAGCCATTTTCATGTGAAATGAGAGAACTAATTAATTATTTCAGCTAAAGAGTATCAGATCATTTGCTTCCTGAATGGCAATGATCTAGGTCTCCACTGCTTGTTCAAACTCCTAAGCAGTTATCTTCACATGATCAGTAGTAGTATAACTCTTCTTTAATTACCTATATAGTCTTGAGACAGGATCAAGAATATCGGAAAACATTGTTTCAATGTCCTTCATCTTCTTCCATATTGGAATAGCTCATACTTTTTTGAATAGGAGTTAGCCTTTACTTCTTGAACTCTGCTGCTTCCTTCATTGTCAGAAATCAGACTATCAAATACTTTTTGTTGTCTCCTTGTTGGTGCACTTGTCAAACTCCTTGAAGGTGATTGGCATTACTCATGAATGTTCTGGACTTATGATGCATCTGTACATCTTCTTCTGATCAGACATTCATCTACTTTCCTGGAATTTCAATACCACAACAGTATTCTTTCAGAACAACATAATCATCTTCCAGTAAGTCCCCAAAGTTCAATTGATCTTGATTGAAAAATAAAACTTCTCAACATGTTCCTTCCAATACTTCTAAATGTTCTCACATCAAAATTGAGGTGGTCTATTGTATGGTTTTCTCCAGCATAACTTTTTCACTAAACTCTAGACAATTGAAGCCCTTGATCTTTTCTCAAACCACTCTAACAGCTCAGTCTTGAGGTCGAGCTCTAATGCCAATAAGGTGAAACACGAGACAGGGAAGGTTGAATTGTGTTGTCAAAGTTGATAAACTTTTTGATAATTTAATAATAAATAAATAAATAACTAGTTTGATTTTGGTGCCTTTCTTGAAGTATAGAGTTAATCCGGATTTGAGGCAGTAAGCAATGGAAAGCATAAATTTATTTGAACGTAGATTTATCCTGATTCACCACTAACTTGGCTACTTACAGTCCCCTCATTCAGAAGGATTTAATCCACTAATTCAAATACCTTTAATTACAAAGCACCTAACCCTCCAAGTTTGTCTTCCCAAATAGTCTAACAACCCCGGAATTTTGAGGAACTAACCACCTTGATCCTACAAGCCAAGTCTTCTCCTAACAACCTGACAACCCTAGATTGAAGAAGGAGCTCAACCATTATCGGGTTGGATACAAAAGATTGGAACTTGAGTAGTTGCTTCTAAAATATCTAGTAATAATAATAATAACTCTCACACTCTGAGAAAAGAACACTCATGGAATATTTCTCATTCGAACAAGTGTTTCTCTCTTTGAACTCTAAGACTGCTCTTTTCTGTTTTTCGATGATTTTCTTCTTCAGCCTTGAAAATCTATTTATAGTTAAAATTTGGGCTTCAATTTAATCCTGTTTTAATTCTGAATTATTTTGTTCATATTGCGTTTGTAAAATTCTTCTAATTGATTATGTTCCTTTTTTGTTTAGATTGAGATTGTAAATTTTTCAGATTGATTCTATTCGTATATTTTGATCAGATTGCATTTGTAAATTATGCAGATTGTTTTGTTAATATTTTGTTGTAGATAAATCTGATCAATATCTCAACAAATCTTCTACAAAACTTGACCGATATCTTCTTTTATTCTTGGAGTCAATATATTATTCTCTATAAAATACTTTGTTATCAATAAAAACTATAAGTATAAAAATGAACTTGGTTCAAACATAGTTTTCTCGTTGTAACTTTTCGACAATAAATGTCACTTGATATGTTCCTTTGGTAGATTACCCATTTGTTGAGTCGAAATATAGATAAGCATATCAAATGATGCAATCCCAAAGTATAAGACACATTTGATGTTGAATGTTTAGAGACCAAACAATTTGTAGATAGAGGATCTTGTGTCCAATATGTGAACTTCATATGTTGAATGTATAATTTAACTGTAACAAGCTACTTGATTGAGACCCTGAATACAGTCAAAGGATAAATACTATAGAGTCTATATATTTGTTATCATAACAAAATAATTAAAGAATAAAGATTATTCTATAATATTCGTGTTATGATGAAAATAAATTAAGGATTATTTGTTTCGTGCAACCAGTTTGGATCAAACTGAAGAATTAGTCACTACTAGATAGTAGTGACTAGAGGATCATATATAACAACATAGTGTGCTCTAAATATCTCAAATATATAATTGACTTTATGTTGTTTTTGTAGACATAACACACTCATATTGGTCACTAAAGTGACAGTTAAATCTCAATAGTCCTTTGAAGCAACGAGAAATTAATCGTTAATTTACTCCAAATCTTACTTTGGTTAGACATTTGTTCCCACCATCATATCAGATCCATTAAACTGTTTACCTAGAGGTATGAGTTGTCTCTATTTTAATATATTCAACGTACGATTTGACATGATTATTATTTCAACCTCTATAAACGATTTATCAACTGGGAATAATTTATTTTTCATAGAGTGGAATTTATCTTGTGAAAGTAATGGAAATTTATCTTTGTCTAGAAGTGATGTACTAGAATGTATTTAAGATCTTTTTATCACAACTAGCTAAGAGCTAGAAATCTGTGTAATGCATGAGTATATTATCAGTTGAATATAGATTATACTTATTATTTAGGAATGTTGATTTTAAATATTTTTCATCTATAAAATTAATAATAAGCAATAAAAACACTGAAATTTTATAATAACAAGCGAACCGAATAGTAAATGCATTCATTTCAAAACAGAAACACTTACACCTAATATGGTGTTATGTAGATACATTAAATTAAATTAAGTAATATTTATGACCAACATCATTGACGCAAAAAATGTGCCTTTACATAATCCCTTCTTTAATCTTAGTGAATGCATTTATTATTCTCTTTTCAAAGGTAAACTGTAATTAAATATTATTATTTGTCTTGAATAGAAAAAAATCTAGTATTGAATACATCGAATACATAAAGAACATATTAGTTCATTTTTTATTACAAACAAATACATTAATTATGTAAGACGGAATTTTTACACAAAGACTTATTTTTCCAATTACAATTAGAGATGGAGGTAATATTCTACTAATATAATTAATGTATTTTTTCAAGAGTAAATAAACGATGAATTTAGTTAACCATAAATGAATATTTTCCATTGTTAGTTAGTGCATTACGTTCCTATCAAAGATCTACAAGTTGTAGTGAGCATTTAAAATCAATCATATTAGGAAATAATATTGTCCACTATTTATATGTCTGTAGGAGAGATGCATCTGAGTTTAGGAAAACGCGCATTGCGAGAGAGCCGGTCTTAAACATAATTTTGAGATCATTGTCTTAATGTCTTTAAATTTCTTAAATGGTAATTAAAAATAGTCTTAACAAATACTAAGATTATAAAAAAAACTAAATTATGTAGAAAAAGAAAATTTGAGAATTGATCTCATATGACTTTTTTTATAAAATGCTTAATTACAGTTTGGTCCCCTATTTAGCTTGGATAACGAAAGTAGTCCCCCTATTTTATTTATCTACAGTTTTGGTCATAAACAGAATTTTGGTCTAAAACTTGATTAAATGTCATTTTTTTTAAGCGATATCATACCATTTATGATCATAGATTCAGATACAATTGTTGCATCACGAGATCTTAGGCATGGTGTGGCTTAAATAACGCAAAAATCGGACAATTCATTAAGTTGTGACCCAAAATTCTGATTTGAAGGACCCAAACTGGAGAGAAATAAAATAGATGGACTATTCGTGATATCAGTTTAAATAGGAAAAACAAAACGCAATTTAAACTTTATAAACAAATATTGTATTCTTTCGTTAAACTATTGTAACGACATCTAATACCATTTTATAAGCGTCGAGATAATATAACAAATAATAATAGTGACCCTTACAATTCCTAATCCGCATTAAAAATGTTGTACCCTATAATTTCTAATGTATGAGGTTTTGTTTTATCATTATCGGTATGAATTTTTTAAAACCTTCCGCATAAAAAATGTTGTACCTTTGTTTTTCCTCCGATTTATATAAGTAAAATCATTTATTTCGTGTAAACAAATGAGGGTAATCAATTCCTTTCCCATTGTGTGGAGAGCTTACTTGATTTGAAAAAACTATTTTAGATTTTTTATTTTTCATTTTTATTAATAGTTTATGTAAACTACATGTTTTTGATGATGACAAGACCACCAACTACGGACAATGCAACAAGATCAAAAAGAAGATCAAACCATCTTGAATAAGCTTCCAAATCCAAATAATAAATGAGTAAATGAAAAGGTATATGATACAAATCAATAGTTCAAATACATGAGAACAATTCATATTTACATATGCATTTAACATGTTTTCGAAAATAAAAAACAACATTAACAAATCATTTGAAATCATATTTTTGACAATTTGCATAAGTGTATTCGAATACACCATGTTGTATTCGAATACAACTTAAGTCAGAAGCAAAACGTTAAATGGTATATTCGACTACACACATCTGTAGTCGACTACAAGCTAAGTCAGTAGCCAAGTGTATTCGACTACACACATCTGTAGTCGACTACAAGCTAAGTCAGTGGCCAAGTGTATTCGACTACACCCATATGTAGTCGAATACAAGTTAAGTCAGAAGCTAAAATACATTGATCTGTATTCGACTACACTGATGTGTATTCGAATACAAGATGTAAAATTTGAATTTTTTGAACGTTACAAAGACGTGTATTCGAATACACATATACTGTATTCGAATACACCTAGAAACATTACAATTTTTCAGATCTGGAATGCCTCTAGAACATTGTAATTTTCATCAAACCTTTTGGATCAATGGCCACGAATCTGAAAGGATGTTTTATGGAGTATAAATACCCCATAACTTCAGATCAAAAATCAACCATCCTTGAATTAATTCATTGAACAACTTTGAACAAAATTCTGATTTTTCTAAGTACTTG
>PGWS01022185.1:0-13446 GCA_002896235.1 Cicer reticulatum | reverse complement strand
CCCTTCGAGGAGGGTTTTGGTTTGGAATTCCGAGTCCATGCATTTTGGCATATACGCATTGCATTAGGGTGTTTGGCACGCGAGTCGTATTTGATTTGAATTTTGATTTATCGTGGTAATTGCGTTGAAAATGCTAAGTGTTATGTGTTGATTATTGTGTGTAAGTATGATGGTTATCGAGATCCCAAATTGCCGTGGTAATCGCGTAGTACTTGCTAAGGGTTAAGATATGAATTTGATTAGGAATGACTTGAGTAAATGCATGAATTTTTGGAAAAACGATAAGGGAAATCAACTTCCCAATCGATTGGATGAGTTGCAGGAAGTTCACTATTTTAACCTAATCGATTTGCTTATCGATTGTATAAATATATCTTTCAAAATCTTTTAAGAAATCGATTTGGAAATCGATTGGCAGAGAGGCAGGAACTCAGCAAAACTGCCAAAATCGATTTGGAAATCGATTTGGCAACACAGGGACTCATCAGAACTGACAAAATCGACTTAGAAATCGATTTGGTCATGCAAAAACTCAGCAGAACTGACCAAATCGATTTGGCAATCGATTGGCTTAGCAAAAGTCCTTATTTTGAGTTAGATAATCGATTGCTCAATTGATTTATCAATGCTTTGGTCAGTTATGTATTACCTGATGGTTTGAGAACTTCATTTTGAGTTCATTGTTAATTGGCAAGCATTATATGAACTTTTAGCATATGGAAAATCCTTTTAAGGTGCATGCTTAGTTGAAAGGTTATTTTGTGCATTTAAAACTTAAATGTTATGTGTTATCTGTTAATTTCGGTTGGTGACCCTTTACAATTATTGTGGAAAATCTGGGCTTTGCCCTCAGATGAGAGTCAGGACGATCCTACCGGTTCGTACCCTACGGACGGGAATGGAGATGGGAACGCGTGATTGCAGTTACATTAGGAGGATCTCACGGGGCGCGTGGAGATACTCAGGGTGTATAGCTTTTTGGTAGGATGATCATATTAGGAATGATGTATGGAACTAGGTGTCCTTCTTTTTTTGGATTGGAGTAATTTTTAGTTTGGAAAACTGTACTTATACTAATATTGTCAGTTTGAACTTTTTACTTGAATATGGGTTCCCATGTACCATTTGTTGTTGTTTAAATGTTTTGGATTTATAATGGAGAAACTCTTTCCGCTGTTTGTATTTATAATGACTCAGGTTATTTATCCAAAGGCATTTCCTGATTTAATTCCTCTGTTTATTTTAATTCCTTTTAATCTCTTTCAAAAAAAAATATACCCTCGCTTTGGAAAAACGGGGTGTTTACATTAAGTGTCTACAAATTGAATGCCTTAGTACCCTTTTCAACAAAGTTCATAATGAAGTGGTGTTTGGTCTCCTATGTGTTAGCTCTAGAATGTATATAGGTTTTTGGTTAGACAAATGAATTGTTATCGCTATAGATGGGAATGTTGGATTCTAGGATTTGGTAGTATTCAGTTGTGTTTCATCCAAATAGTAATGAGAACTGAGTCAGCTACTGAAATGTACTAAGGCCTCTATATTGTTGACATCGTATGGTGTTTTGTCTCTTAACTTGACCCAAGATATTAAGAGCTGTCACCTAAAAATTGAAGTGCCACTAGTGTTATTTTCTCTCAATTTATCTCCAGCATTATCAGAATCACAGATCATTAAGTTTTACTTAGGAGATTCTTGTAGAACAGCGTAAGGTTTGTAGTGCCCTTTCGGTACTAAGGATTATCTTAAACAACAGTTAAATGTGATTCCCTAGGGTCAGCTTGAAATCTTGCACATACACTATAACATGATGTCAAGTCTGGAAGCGGTAAGATAAAGTAGGAATCATATCATTCCTCTACATGTTTTTAGTCCACTTTCACTTGAATCGTTTTTTCCATGGATAAGTAAGGGTGCATTGGTGTAGCCATCGATGTGGAGTTCACTCATCTTAACTTCTAAGAAGCTCTTTTGTATATTTAATTTGATGAATGTATATACCTTTTTTAATTGTTGAATTTGTATCCCTAAGAAGAACTTAAGTTCTCCATCATACTCATTTGAAATTCAAGTTGTATCAATTTAAGAAAATTTCTTGGCAAGAGATGCCATTAGTTGGTCCACAAATAATGTCATCACATAAATTTGAATATAGAGAATGTCATCTTCTACTGATTTTTAAAAAGTGTGATTATCTACTTCCTCTTTCAAAGTTATTTTAAGCATGAGTTACTACTAAGTATATATACCGTGCCCTAGGTTCTGGTTTTAGACCTACAATGATTTCCTAAGTTTAAACATGATTAGGAAATTCATACTTTCAAAACCTGGGGTTGTTTAACATAGACTTCTTCACTTATATAACTATTTATAAAAGCACTTTTAACATTCATTTAAAATAATGTAATGTTATTATTTGCAACAAAAGAAAGTTAGGATACGAATAGATTTCCTAACATGGCCTACTAGAGCCAATTTCTTAGTGTAATTACTTCCTTCATGTTGACTGTATCCTCTGTCGATAAGTCCTGCCTTGTTCGAACCACTTCACTTTTCATTTCGCTTGTTTATGAAAATCCACTGGTTCAATAATGTCTTCTTGTCTAGTATTAGATCCCAACATCATTCACTTAAATTCATTTAACTCTTCTGCATTGCAAGAACCATCATCATCTGCCAATACTTCATCAATAGAGATAGGCTCAACTGATGAGCGTATCCAATCAAAAAGTGGTATCTTCTTTAGTGGTGATCTAGTCCCAAAGGATCAATTGCACTTCCAATGATTAGAGTTTCAGGATGAGATGATTGTACTTCCATCCAGATCTTCCTTATAACTTATCTTGACTGTTTTTGTCTTGATTGATTCATTGTTTGAATATTTATCATATTCTTCTAATTGCTTGTATCCTCTGATTTTTTTAAGTTTTTTCCTAGTTTGCTCGCATTTGTTTCCCTCTGTTCTAGTAAACCTGCATTTATCATCATCTTGCATTGACTTTCATGGTCAAAATGTTTGTCATCAAATTTAAACATGTATAGATTCTTCCACAATATGAGTTTTCCCTATTGAACATCTCTATATGCCTTAGATCTTTCAGAGTATCCAATGAAGGTACAGCTTCTGAGATCTAGATTCAAATTTACAGGTTTTATCTTTAGTGTTCAACATATAACAAGTATCGACCAGTTGTTTAAAAATAAGATATGTTATGCTTTTTACCTTTTCCACAATTTATATGGCATTTTATTCAATATAGATCTAATTAAGACTTATTTTGAAATATAACATGCAATATTAATTGCTTAGCCAAAAAAAGTGTTTTGCAACATTCATATTATTTAACATGGTTATGACATTTGTTGGAGTGATCTATTATTTCTTTCTACAACTCATTTGGTTGGGATGTGCATATTGGAGAGGAGAAGTCGCAAAGATTCCATTCTCATCATAAAAAAATTCAAAAGAACTTGCTTTCCCAATTCTCCTCATGATCACTTCTAATTCTTACAATCTTAAGACATTTTCATTCATTATTTGTTTGCAAAATGTAAAGACACTTTGTGGATCATCCTTACTTCTTAATAATTTAGACCCATGTCCTTTAAGCTTAGTAGACTCTAACTAGTTGAAGTTTATTCAATTTTGAAATTAATATATGGTGTTGCATGACCTAATCTTTGTGCCGATTAGTTTCTCTTCATTTACTAACATAAAACACTAAACCTCTTGTTTCTCTAGACTAAACAGATTTATCTTATAAATGTTGTTTTGCTTCTGACCTGTAAAGAGTACAGATCCATCTTTCTAACTAATTTCTTTGCATGTTTTTTGATTAAACATAATATCATAATTATTATCACGTAACTGACTAATACTTAATAAAGTGTGCTTAAGACCTATAACAAACAAGACATCTTTAATAGAAGGGGGAAGTCCATTAACCAACTTGTACCTGACCATGATTTGGCCTTCTTGCTTTCCTCCAAAAGTCATTGTTCCTCCTTGCTAGTTGTTAGTTCTTGGAACATAGACTTTTCTCCCGTCATATGTTCGTGAGCATCCACTGTCCAAGTACCACAATTGGTGTTTTTAACTTATTGTTGAGGACATCTGCAACATAGACAATTTTGTTCTTAGGTACCCAATTTTGGTTGGGTCCTGGTTGTTAATCTTGAAAGGTTCTTGTCTTTCCTTGTATTTAACATGGAACAAGATAATTTAGTGACCTTTCTTATAGCAAACAGTACACAAGATATCATAGCGAATAGGTTTAGGTTTAAATATAGTTTCTTCAAATCCTATACATCTTTTACCATTTCTACTAACATCATAAATCATAGAAGCATATTTTCTTTTTTCCATACCATTAGCAAGAAAATCTTGAAATACTTCTTCATGCTTATCAGAGTTACACGTGGTATTTTCAATTGATGTTGAACTATGATTATTTTTCATAGTTAGATTTTTGGCTTTAAGTTCAGCAATATCAGTTTTAAGAGTTTCATTTTATGCTTTAAGTTCAGTAATATCAATTTTCAGAGTTGTATTTTCTGTTTTAAATTCGACACTTTGATTCTTTAATACATTAACTTTTTTATTTGGGTTTGCATTTTTTTTTCTAAGTGTTTTCAGTTCTAAAGACAATTTGTGATTCATATTTCAAAAATTATTTATAGCAGTAATTAAATTAGATCGAGTAAAGTCAGAAAATACCTCAATTTCTTCATCTATTGATTCACTTCCAGAGTTAGAACCTGTGTTGGATCCAGAGGTGGAGTTGGTATGAGTCATTAGAGCTAAATCTACTTGTTCATCATTTGAGGATTCATCGTAATCATCCCATGTAGCCATCATAATCTTCTTCTTGGATCTGGAATCTTTCCTCTGGTGTTTCCCTTTCTCCAGATTTGAATAGTCTGACTTGATATGTCCATGTTCATTGCACCCGTAGCAGATAATGTTTTTACTGTCAACATTTTCATTCCTTCCTCTATTATACTGCTTTGAAATCTTTTTTAGGGAAAGATTTTCTCTTTTTGTGTCACATCCTCTGAATTCTTCTAGATATGAAGGCAATATCCTCTTCCTCTGAGTTCATATTATGATCATCTGAATCACTATCCTCTGATTCTAACGTTTCCTTTAGAACATTCTTCTGCTTGGATTTCAAGGCCAAAGTCTTGTTCTTCTTCTTGGGCTTATTTTCTTCAAGCTCAATTTCATGTGAAATGAGAGAACTAATTAATTTTTCTAGCTTAAGAGTATTCAGATCATTTGCTTCCTGAATGGCAATGATCTTAGGTCTCCACTTGCTTGTCAAACTCCTAAGCAGTTTCTTCACATGATCAGTAGTAATATAACTCTTCTTTAAGTACCTTTAGTCTTGAGACCAGGATCAAGAATATGGAAAACATTGTTTCAATGTCTTCATCTTCTTCCATATTGAATAGCTCATACTTTTTGATAGGAGGTTAGCCTTTACTTCTTGAACTTGCTTGCTTCCTTCATGGGTCAGAATCAGACTATCATAAATACTTTTTGTTGTCTCCTTGTTGGTGCACTTGTCAAACTCCTTGAAGGTGATTGCATTTATCATGAATGTTCTGGACTTATGATGCATCTTGTACATCTTCTTCTGATCAGCATTCATCTACTTTCCTGGAATTTCAATACCATCAGTATTCTTCAGAACAACATAATCATCTTCCATAAGGTCCCAAAGTTCAAGATCTTGTGAAAAATAAAAACTTCTCAACATGTCCTTCCAATACTTTAAATGTTCTCCATCAAATTGAGGTGGTCTATTGATGTTTCCTCCAGCATCTTTTTCACTAAAATCTAGACATATTGAACCTTGGATCTTTTCCTCAAACACTGTAACATGCTCAGTCTTGAGGTCGAGCTCTAATGCCAATTGAAGGTGAAAACACGAGAAGGGGTTGAATTGTGTTTGTCAAAGTTGATAACTTTTTGATAAATTTATAAATAAATAAATAAATAAACTAGTTTGATTTTGGTGCCTTTCTTGAAGTATAAGTAATCGGATTTTGAGGCAGTAAGCAATGAAAGCATAAATAATTTGACACGTAGATTTATCCTGATTCACCACTAACTTGGCTACTTACAGTCCCCTCATTCAGAAGGATTTAATCCACTAATTCAAATACCTTTAATTACAAAGCACCTAACCCTCCAAGTTTGTCTTCCCAAATAGTCTAACAACCCCGGATTTTGAGGAACTAACCACCTTGATCCTACAAGCCAAGTCTTCTCCTAACAACCTGACAACCCTAGATTTGAAGAAGGAGCTCAACCATTATCGGTTGGATACAAAAGATTGGAACTTGAGTAGTTGCTTCTAAATATCTAGTAATAATAATAATAACTCTCACACTCTGAGAAAAGAACACTCATGGAATATTTCTCATTCGAACAAGTGTTTCTCTCTTTGAACTCTAAGACTGCTCTTTTCTGTTTTTCGATGATTTTCTTCTTCAGCCTTGAAAATCTATTTATAGTTAAAATTTGGGCTTCAATTTAATCCTTGTTTAATTCTGAATTTTATTTTGTTCATATTGCGTTTGTAAATTCTTCTAATTGATTATGTTCCTTTTTTGTTTAGATTGAGATTGTAAATTTCAGATTGATTCTATTCGTATTTGATCAGATTGCATTTGTAAATTATGCAGATTGATTTTGTTAATATTTTGTTGTAGATAAATCTTGATCAAATCTTCAACAAATCTTCTACAAAACTTGACCATATCTTCTTTATTATCTTGAAGTCAAATATATTATTCTCATAAAATACTTTTGTTATCATAAAAACTATAAGTATAAATGAACTTGGTTCAAACATAGTTTTCTCGTTGTAACTTTTCGTACAATAAAATGTCACTTGATATGTTCCTTTTGGTAGATTTAAACATTGTTGAGTACCATATAGATAGATATCAAATGATGCAATCCCAAAGTATAAGACACATTTGATGTTGAATGTTTAGAGACCAAACAATTTGTAATAGAGGATCTTGTGTCCAATATGTGAACTTCATATGTTGATGTATAATTTGTACACTTGAATAAACATCAAAGGATAAATAATAATTCTATATATTTGTTATCATAAAAATAATTTAAAGAATAAATGATTATTCTATATATTTGTTATGATGAAAATAATTAAGGATTATTGTTTCGGAACCAGTTTGGTCAAACTGAAAATTAGTCACTACTAGATAGTAGTGGATAGAGGATACATATATACAACATAGTTGCTCTAAATTTCTCAATATATATTTTGACTTTGTTTGTTTTTGTAGAATAAACACTCATTTGGGTCACTAAAGTGACATGTTAAATCTCAATAGTCTTTGAAGAAGAGAAATTATGTTAATTTACCCAAATCTTACTTTGGTTAGACATTTTGTTCCCCCACCTCATATCAGATCCATTTGTTTACCTAGAGGTATTGAGTTGTCTCTATTTGTAATATATCAAGTAACGATTTGACATGATAATTCACTCTAGTAACGATTTATCAATGGGACAATTTATTTTCATAGAGTGGAATTTTATCTTGTGAAAGAATGGAATTTTATCTTTTGTCCTAGAAGTGATGTACTAGAATGTATTTAGATCTTTTTTATCACAAACTAGCTAGAGCTAGAAATCGTGTAATGCATGAGTATATTATCAGTTGAATATAGATATCTTATTTATTAGGAATGTTGATTTTAAATATTTTTCATCTATAAAATTAATAATTAAGCAATAAAACACTGAAATTTTATAATAACAAGCGAACCGAATAGTAAATGCATTTCATTTCAAACAAACAACTCCTAATATTGGGTTATGTAGATCATTAAATTAAATTAAGTAATATTGTACCAACATCCATTGACAAAAAATGTGCCCCTTAACATAAGTCCCTTTTTAATTTAGTGAATGCATTTTATTATTTTTTTCAAATATAACTGTAATTAATATTATTAATTTGTCTTGAAATAGAAAAAATTAGTATTGAATACATCAATACATAAAGAACATATTAGTCATTTTTTATATAAAAACAAATACATTAATTATGTAAGAACGGAATTTACACAAAGACTTTATTTTTCCAATATACAATATAGAGATGGAGGTAATATTCTATCTAATATAATTTATGTATTTTTCAAAGTAAATAAACGATGATTTAGTTAAACCATAAAATGAATATTTTCATTGTTTTAGTGCATTACGTCCTATCAAAGATCTACAAAGTGTTGAGCATTTTAAAATCAATTCATATTAGGGAAAAATATTTCCACTATTTTTATGTATGTAGGAAGATGCATCTGAGTTAGGAAACGCGCATTGCGAGAAGCGGTCTTAAATAATTTTGAGATCATGTTCTAATCTTAAATTCTTAATAAAATTAAAATTCTTAACAATACTAAAAAATTAAAAAAAAACTAAAATTATGTAGAAAAAGAAAAATTTGAGAATTGATTCATATGACTTTTTTTTATAAAAATGCTTAATTACAGTTTTGGTCCCCTATTTTAGCTGGATAAACGAAAGTAGTCCCCCTATTTTATTTATCTACAGTTTTGGTCCATAAACAGAATTTTGGTCTAAAACTTGATTAAATGTCATTTTTTAAGTCATATCATACCATTTATGATCATAGATTTCAGATACAATTGTTGCACACGAGATCTTGAGGCATGGTGTGGCTTAAATAAGCGCAAAAAATGACAATTCATTAGTTTGTGACCAAAATTCTGTTTGAGGACCAAAACTGGAGAGAAATAAAATAGATGGACTATTTTCGTGATTCAGTTAAAATAGGAAACAAAACTGCAATTAAACTTTATAAAAATATTGTATTTCTTTCGTTAAACTATTGTAAGACATCTAATAATTTATAAGCGTCGAGAATATATAGACAAATAATATAGTACCCTTAAAATTCCTATCCGCATTAAAAATGTTGTACCTTATAATATTCTAATGTATGAGGTTTTGTTTTATCATTATCGGTATGAATTTTTTAAAACTTCCGCATAAAAAAATGTTGTAACCTTTGTTTTTCCTCCGATTTATATAAGTAAAATCATTTATTTCGTGTAAACAAATGAGGGTAATCAATTCCTTTCCCATTGTGTGGAGAGCTACTTATTTGAAAAAACTATTTTAGATTTTTTTATTTTTCATTTTTATTAATAGTTTAGTAAACTACATGTTTTTGATGATGAACAAGACCACCAACTACGGACAATGCAACAAGATCAAAAAGAAGATCAAACCATCTTGAATAAGCTTCCAAATCCAAATAATAAATGAGTAAATGGAAAAGGTATATGATACAAATCAATAGTTCAAATACATGAGAACAATTTATATTACATATGCATTTAAACATGTTTTCCGAAAATAAAAACAACATTAACAAATCATTTGAAATCATATTTTTGACAATTTGCATAAGTGTATTCGAATACACCATGTTGTATTCGAATACAACTTAAGTCAGAAGCAAAACGTTAAATGGTATATTCGACTACACACATCTGTAGTCGACTACAAGCTAAGTCAGTAGCCAAGTGTATTCGACTACACACATCTGTAGTCGACTACAAGCTAAGTCAGTGGCCAAGTGTATTCGACTACACCATATGTAGTCGAATACAAGTTAAGGTCAGAAGCTAAAATACATTGATCGTATTCGACTACACTGATGTGTATTCGAATACAAAGATGTAAAATTTGAATTTTTTTGAACGTTACAAAGACGTGGTATTTCGAATACACATATCTTGTAATTCGAATACACCTGGAAACATTAACAATTTTTCAGATCTGGAATGCCTCTAGAACATTGTAATTTTCATCAAACCTTTTGATCATTGGCCTACGAACTGAAAGGATGTTTATGGTGTATAAATACCCATAACTTCAGATCAAAAATCAACCATCCTTGAATATTTCATTACAACAACTTTGAAACAATTCTGATTTTTCTAAGTACTTGCATTAGATTTTCATATCATTCTAAAAGTTTCTCAAGTACTTGAATACTATTGAGTTGTTTATCAATATACCACATCTTAAATTTATTCCAAACCTTATTGTATCATTTGTACAAGTAAGGTAGTAGTGTGCTATCTTAGAAGTATTGTTAGAAGGTTTGTAGCAAGAATCCCAGGGTGGGAATTGTAACATTTTCTGACAAGTATTGGATTAATCTCTTGTGGTGTGCAAGAGGATGGACGTACCCTTGGTTATAAGGGGAACCAGGATAAATCTTAACGTGTTCAAATTTACTTACTGCAATTTTCATTAAGCCTTTGTTCTTAAACTCAGAAAATTTGATTACCATATCACTAAAAACAATAAAATTTACTAACACTAATTCACCACCCCCACCTCTTAGGCGTACTTTTCATACTTACAATTGGCATCATAGAGCAGGTTAAGGTAACTTATTCCTCGATCAATTACTCATGGCTTCCGCACAACCTGTTTTTAGAGATGGTGGTAGCAGTACCAAGCCACCATGTTTTGTTGGAGAACACTATGATTTCTGGAAGATACGCATGCAGGCGTATCTTGAGGCACAAGGAGATGATATATGGAAGCAGTAGAAAACGGTCGCCTATGTTCCAACAACAGTTATCAATAATAAAGAAGAAGTTAAGATAAAAGGCTCTCATGGACAGATGATGACAAAAGGAAAGTATTGTTTGATAAAAAGGCTAAGAATATATTACAAATCTGCACTAGGAATGGATGAGTTTTTCCGCATATCTCACTGTAAAATAGCAAAAGAAATATGGGATACGTTGGAAGTAAACTCATGAGGCACCATTGAGGTAAAAAGATCCAAACTCAACACACTATCACAAGAAATATGAGTTATTTCGCATGCAGCCCGGAGAATCTATTCTAGATTTAACAGAAAAGTTTCTCCCATTTAACCAATCATTTTGACAGCACTTGGAAAAATCTTCACAAATGATGAACTAAATCTAAAAGTACTAAAGGTCATTGACAAGGGCATGGCAACCAAAAGTTACAAGCAATATCGGAAAGAAAAGCCTATCCAAGATGTCTCTTTCTGCACTATTTGGAAAACTTCAAGAGCATGAAATCGATCTCGGAAGGCTAGAACAAAATGAAAGTCAAGAAAAGAAGAACAAAAATATTGCTTTAAAGACTGAATCAAGAGAACAAAGCAAAGAGAAGATTCAGATGAAGATGAAAATATTATCCTTCTTGTTAAGAAATTTGGTAAATTTCTTAAAAACGATAGAACATTCAAAAGAAAAGCTTCAAGAAGAAAGATAATTCTACATCAAATCAAAATTCACTTGCTTCGAATGTGGAAAACAAGTACATATTTAAAGCAGACTGGCCCAAACATTGCTAAGAAGAATTTCAACAGAAAGAAAGACTTCAAGAAAGCATACATAGCTTGGGAAGACAATGAATTACGTTCAATCTTCAGAAACAGAAAAGTGAAGAATGCGCCAATGTTGCATTAATGGCCTCGCATCAATCAGATGAATGAAGAGTTAGTAATATAGACTCTCTCATTATAATAAGACTAATAATGAATTAATTATAGAATACAATGATGCTCAAAACGCAATAAAAGAATTACTTATTGAATGTAAAAATCTGTGTAAACTAGTATCAACACAAAAGAAACAAATCTCAAGTTACAAGAAAAAGTTGATAGTATGGAGAAAAATTCAGAAAACTAAAACAGAATTCTGCATGCAATAAATGTGAATCCCTCTCTTTCAAAATTTATTCAATTAAATAGAGTGATTGAACGGTACGAAAAAGGACAATTAGGATTGGAAAATGTTCTAAACATGCAAAGATACTCAAATGATAAAAGTGGTCTTGGATACTCAAAATTTGATAAACCAAATTGACAAAACTATTTTTGTTAAGCGAGTAGTTCAATCTAATCAAGAAAAAGATTATAGTTATGAAAAAGATGATCTTTATAATAAGAAAATTATTCAAAATAATCTATACATATGTTACTAATAGTAGATTTAATCTACTTGTTTCTTATTGTGGTCTTCATGTCATACACCTAATCATGTCATATTAGAAACATTAGTGTTCCAAAAGGTCATTTCATATGGGTAAAGAAATGTACTAAACCATCAAGGACCCAAAGCACATTGGGTACCCTAATAAAGTTGATTTCAATTTGTAGGTAAGCAAACAAAAGACTTCAAACATGTGGTACTTGGATAGTGGCTGCTCCAAAAACATGAGGGTGATATAACAAAATTTTCAGCTTAATGTAAGACCCATAAATTTAAATATAATTTATGTTATTTGTGTATTTGGATTTTGGCTCGAAGGCTTTTTAGCCAAAATTAATAATATTTTGGAGATTATATGATACAAAAGATATTTCGAGGCCGTTTAGAATTACTCGTCGGTGAATAAATTAAATTAAGTGCGGTGAATCCTTTACGGAGAATTTTATGCGTTATGGGTTGAAATGGTAATACAAATATCCTAGAATTGGAGATATTGTATTAAATTTATATATATATAATATATAATATAAATAATATATATAATTAATAAAAGTAACTATGTATATATATGTTAGAATGGAGGAAAAGAAAGAAAAAAAACATAAACAGAGGAAGAAAAACAAGTTCCCCTCCATTGCGAACCCATTCTCTTCTTCTTCCTTCTTCTTCATTTTTGTGCTTCCTTTTTCTTCAAGATTAGAAACCCACAGCTTGGTGAGTGATAGGATAAGGATTTGTTAACTTCACTCTCCCTCGTTGATTCGAAAACGAAGAAAAACGATGTTAGGGATTTCAAAACCGTCAAACACAAACCCCTTCGTTTCATCTAGATCTAAGCTTCATTCCGCAAAGCGATAGAAGGGAAAGTTACTCACTACCATGCTACGGTGCTAGTGAACTAAATTTGGAAAGGACGTTGCGAACGGAGATTTTATCGGATTTACTCGCGGAACCGGAAACGCACGTTAAAGCTAACGTTAAGGTAAGGGCTCCTTCCAAACTTTTAGTTTGCATCTAGGGCCTTATCTGTGGTTGTGTGGAAACGAATTTTGTTAGGATTGGAGTATTATTTTGAAAATTGTTAAGTTAACGGGCGTTAAAATGTGGGAATGGGCTCTTAATGTCTTGGTTACTTAATGTTTGCTTTTGAAAATGACGTTACTAATATTGTTAAATGAGACTTAAGAATGGGGGAATCTCTTAATGACTCGTTTACTTAATAATATGTTTTGGGAAAATCGTTAAGTTAACTTGGGCGTTAAGAAATGGGGAATCTCTTAATTCTTGGGTTACTTAATGTTTTGCTTTTGAAAATCGTTTAAGTAAATGAGACTTAAGAATGGGGAATCTCTTAATGACTCGTTTACTTAATATTTGTTT
>PGWS01022182.1:0-15255 GCA_002896235.1 Cicer reticulatum | reverse complement strand
CGAAATGCAATGTCTCTCGATATAAGAAGAAAGAATCTACTCCAGCAAAAGTCGTGTGGTATTTTACTATAATACCAAGATTTAGGCGCATGTATCGCAGTGAAGAAGATTCAAAACACTTGACATGGCATGCAGATGAAAGAATTAGAGATGGAATGTTTCGACACCCTGCAGATTCCCCACAATGGGCAAAAATTGATCACGAGTATCCTGAATTCGGGATAGAGTCAAGAAATCTAAGACTTGCACTTTCTACTGATGGAATAAATCCACATGGTCTTCAAAGCATCTCACATAGCACGTGGCCTGTGATTTTGGTAATATATAACCTACCTCCATGGTTATGTATGAAGCGTAAGTTTATGATGTTGTCTCTATTAATTTCTGGACCCAAACAACCGGGGAATGATATCGACGTATAATTGACTCCTTTAATTGAAGATTTAAAAATTCTGTGGGAGACAGGTGTGGAAGTTTATGATGGGTATAGGAAAGAGTGTTTCAATTTGAGGGCTATGTTGTTCGGCACAATTAATGATTTTCCAGCATATGGTAATTTATCAGGATATAGCATTAAAGATCAGTGTGCATGTCCTATATGTGAAGAGAGTACAAATTGGATGCGGTTGAAACATTGTAAGAAGAATGTGTTTCTTGGACATCGTAGATTTTTACCTTATAGTCATCAGTATCGTTGGTGGAGAAATGCATTCAATGGAAAATCAGAGGAAGGTAAAGCTCCTTTAGCACCGACTGGATATCAAATACTTGAAAAAGTACAAGGTTTGACCAATAAATTTGGCAAACCTTTTGCGGGAGAGCTGGTGAAAACTGGGTGGAAGAAAAAGTCAATTTTCTTTGAATTGCCATATTGGAAGTCATTGTATGTAAGACATTTCCTCGATGTGATGCATATTGAGAAAAATGTATTTTAAAGTGTTATTGGTACGTTACTCAATTTTCCAGGAAAGTCTAAAGATGGCGTCAATGCAAGATTGGACTTGGTCGATATGGGAATAAGAAATGAACTGGCTCCAGTAAAGAAAGGAAATCGCACATATCTACCTCCAGCCGCTCATACTCTATCTAGAAAGGAAAAAATTGTTTTATGTAAATTTCTACACGAAGTTAAAGTTTCAGAAGGATACTCTTCGAACATTAAAAATTTGGTTTGTATGAAAGACCTCAAGTTAAAAGGTTTGAAGACCCATGATTGTCATATTATAATGGAGCATTTGCTACCAATAGGTATGACGTTCCATTTACCTGAAAAAGTTCGATCTAGCCCTTAACTAGATTATGTTTCTCTTCAGGGAAATTGAGTAAACGTGATCGACCCTCCAGAAATTACGCCGACATTGGCCAGAGGAAATGTTTGTTACTCTTGTGTGAGCTTGAAATGTATTTCCCAACATCGTTTTTTGATATAATGGTTCACCCCTTACTGTTCATCTGGTTAAGGAAGACCAACTTTGGTGGCCCAGCTTAATGAGATGATGTATCCGATAGAAACGATTATATGAAAATATTAAAAGGGTACGTAAAAAGGTAAGAAGTCGACCCAGAAGGTTGTATTGCTGAACGATACATTGTTGAAGAGGCGCTGAATTTGTACTGAATATCTGTCCAATGTTAATCCATGGGGCTTCCCATGTCTCGTCATTCGGGAAGACTACAGGAGAAGGGATAACTGGAAGGAGACTACTGACTAAGTCAAAGACAGATGGGGAGCAGCATCATTGTATGTTCTGCACAATGATGATGAGGTGTCAACCGTATTTACATAACATGATCAGTTATCTCGTTTGAACATGAATAGGAATCAAAATTGGATAACTCGAGAGCACAATCGAAGTTTTGTAACATGGTAAAAAATCACATATGTCAAAATTTGATATAGACCCCCCGGATTTCCAATTTCAAAATAGATTGAGGTGGCTAGCAATTGGCGAGCTTACATGTCTTCTTACATGGTTATGTATTAACGGCTACACATTTATTACCAAAGAACAAGATGATCAGACCACTATTGCAAAATATGTGGAGTCACTCTCGTAGCTGAAGCGATGCATGTCTCAAGTGCAAAAGACAACGAACCCCAATATATGCAAATCTATCATATTTTGGGGTTATCGAGCGCATATGGGAGTTAGACTACACTTCGGTCGTGTTCCTATATTTGGTTGCAAGTGGGTCGATAATAATAAAGGCGTTTCGGATTGATGAGTCAGGATTCTTGCTTGTCAGATTTTAATAGGTGGGACTTACAAAACGAGCCTTTTATTTTACGCGGCTAAGCTCAACAACGTGTTATGTTCACTGATCCTTAATGATAAATGTCTGTTGCCTACTCGACCAGGTGAGAGGATAAGTGATGATAACAATAATGATGAAGATGTTGTAATATCTTTATGAACATCACAAACAACCCACTGAAACTTGACTTCATACTGATGATGGTTATTATCTTAGTAGATGATCATTGATGAGGGAATTTGGTTTGAAGTCCATCGTTTGTATTGTAAATGGCAAACAATGTGAATGCACCAGAAAGAAGAACGGGCATTCTTAATGTAATATATAGTTTAATTTTTATATAAAGCTATTGCATGTAATCTGACTGTGTATTGTAAATATGCATGTTAATTTGAATTGATTCAATCTGAACTGTATATATATGTTTTATTGTTTTATTTAATTTATCAATGAACTGAACTGAACTGAAACTGTACAGAGAGATCAATCATGACAAGTTAGGTTTTCTATTGGATAGAAAAAGGCCAAGAGTCTTAGCTTTAAGGATTTCGTTTCTTTTTATTGACGAAATAGCTTACTTGTTTGTAATCGTAATGATTATGCTTTATTGAGGAGTTAAAAAAAGAAAATTATTATTTTGTTTAGAGCAAATAAACTATTTTACTTTAGTCTGATTTTAATAATATTAATAATCCACATTTCACTTTAGAATTTTGGTTAATAATAGTTTAAAAATTTAGGATGTTACAATATTACTAAAACTTAAACCAATGAGTTTCTAAATTATTTGAAGTTTTTGTATATAAGATCATCAACATAATTTAGATTATTCAACAATTGGATTTATTTAATGTTAATTGTCCTATTAAAGAGTATTCAAGGTGTAAGTATGTAAAGTTTGACATCTCAATCATTATATCATAACCCAGAATATCAATATGAACTATATAATAACTCAAGTTTTGATGCATATATATGGCTAGTTATATAGCAGAAGTCTATTTCGCCCTTCTATTTATCCAGTTTAATATATACTTTTTTGAATACATTAATACATGGGGAATTTATGGAAACTAATATTATTCAGCACATTTGATTATTTTATTAAAGAAAGTTTACTTCTCTTCGTCACATTTGAAATTTTTTCATTATTTTAAATGTAATTTAATTTTTATTATCATTTTTGAAACTTATCTTCCCTTGTCACTTTTAAAATCTTCTCTCTGCCTCATTTTGAAAATTTGTTTTCTCTTCATTATTGAAATTTTTCGTCATTGTCATTTTTGAAAACTTTATCTTCCTTATCAGTTAAGGAAACTTTATCTTCTCGTTACTTTGGAAACTTATCTTCTCATCAAATATGTGATTAGAAATTTACGCTTGATGAATAGATTTAGCACCATTCTTCTTTATCAAGATTTGCACGGAAAGTCATCGATCAGCTTCAGCTTCTAGCAGTGTCACTTCATGCATCAGACCAGCAAACTATCCACGGTCCATTGGGGTTGTCATTGGGTTTAAAATAACTAATGGAGAATGCATTATGTCAAGAATATAAAATGAAATAGGAAATTAGAATATATAAACCTTAAATCAATTGATTTAGGGTTCCTGCATATATATAATTTTTTTATTTTAGTCATTGTATGTGTTTGTTTGAATTAATCTCTGCAAATTTAAAAAATGTTTATATTTAGTCCTGAGATCAAATGTGACCCTATAGAATCGCACCATGTGATACCTTAAACTAACATTATAAGAATTTAAACGATATTTTTTTATATTTGCAAGGACTGTATCCAAATAAAAACCATAGAAGGGTTAAAATAAAAAATAGTATAATTTTAGGAACTAAAATCATATTGAAACCAAATAATCATAAAGTTATGAGTTTAATATTAATATCATTTTAATAAGTTTGAATTTGAGGGTCCTAGTTTTATATATATTATTTTTATTTATCTTAAACAAAAGATGGTAAATTCCACCATAATTAACTTACACAAGACGTCCAACCTAACAATATTTGGCATTTACCCAGTTGAACTAGGACTTAAGAATTATATTTATAGCATTTTAATAAATTTAATTAGAATGTGTGCTTATGTAAAAATATTTATGCATGTATCAAATCATATTTTTTAACATGGTGCAATTTGACGTAGAAAATACATTATAGGCTAGCATGACTCACAAATAATGTAGGAGGAGGAGGTGGAGGAGGAGGAGGAGGGGGAGGAGCGAGTGGAGGAAGTGTAGGATCTTGAGCTAGAACTTGAGAAGATAAAATAATAAAAAGTCCCAAACCAAGAAACATATATGATTTGTGTAAGCCATGCCACTTCTTGGAGGATTACAATGCAATGTTGCTAAATAATAATGTTGTATTCTCTATATAAATGGAAAGGAAAGAAGTCCTTTTTTTTGGGCAAGAGTCAAATTTCAAATTAAATTAAGGCAAACCTTTTGGCAAAAGCAACTTCAAAAGGACATGTAATTATTTGATATAGAAATTACAAATTTGAAACCGACACTTTATTTAGATAGGGCCGTTTCAAATTTTAATTTTTTTAATTCAGAAAATAATATAAACTTAATTTTTTTTATTAAAAAAACAGAAAGAAAAAAAAAAGATGGGACTTAAATATAATATTGGGAATAAAAAGTATACCAAAAAACGTTTCTCCAATCAAGCAAATTTTCTTGTCCTTGGGTAAAATAAATATAATATAGTTTTCGTATGGATATTCTCTTTTATAATATAATTATTTTTTAAAAAATGGACAGAATGAATTTTCCTTTTTTGGGCCTCCGTGTTCATTCATTGAAAAAAAGGGACATCGTTTTTTAGATTTTTCTCGTTGAAACTTTCAAGAAGCTCTACTCGTATTCTATTTTAAGAAACAATCAAATTTTCTTATTTTGGACGGATTGTATTTTCCTTTTTCGGCCTCCGTATTCATTATTAGAAAAAATGGATATCGTTTTGAATGCCTCTTAGTCAAAACTTTCAAAGAAGTTCTACTCATTTGTGCATTTCGATATAGTTGACGTTAGATCTTGTCAGTGCTTTGGCAGGTCGGTGAGAATTTATCTAACTATTGATTTGGCGTCGTTTTAACTTCATTCTTATTCCTAAATTTTTAATTAATTATGTAACTTTAATTTTATCGTGTTATGCATGATTTGCCAATCGTCTTTTGGTGATCCTATGAATCGTTCGTTGATTTCGAACACATTCAGACACGTTTATTGTGTGTTGTAGGGCTGGGCGTTGATATGGAACTCTGGTGATTCACATATTTTACGGAAATGTCATTAATGTATGATGTGAGAGTGAATTAGAATTCATAAGTGTAAAATAAGTCAAATTGACGTAAAAATCGTATTTTCCGCAATTCATCTTAAGACTTGCTATGTGTGGCTGAAGTCATTTGAATAATAATTGACTAATAATAGCACTTAAAATTTGGTGAGCTTAAAACATGAGTTAGAAACTTTTATATAATGTGTTAGTAAAATGAGTTTTAGCTACAATTCCTCTGGTAGAATGCTTTAAAATACAAAAACATATCTATTATATATATTTAAAACAGACTCCGCTGCCACACATTACGACATTTCCTTCCACATAACAAATATTTCCCACCTCAGCCAAAAGCTGATGTGTTACATCTTCATAGAGAGTTCCTTTATTCACAAATTATAGCTTTTTTTCATAAATTCATACTCCATTCACATCTTATATTATCTCCTATTTTAAATATTATTTCATAACGTCTACTCAATTTTCATAATTAATTCTATGTTATTATTTTCATAACGTTTATCCAACATCTTTCACGTTAATTCTATTATATGTATTTAAAACAGACTCCGCTGCCACATCACGATATTTCTTCCACATAGGCAAATATTTCCCACCTCAGCCAAAAAGTTGACTTGTACATCTTCATAGAGAGTTTCCTCCTATTCACAAATTATAGCTTTTTCACAATTCTATACTCCATTCACTATCTTATACTATCTCCTATTTAAATATTATTTCATAACGTCTACTAATAATTTTCTAAATTAATTCTACATTATTATTTCATAACGTTTATCCAACATCTTTCACGTTAATTCCACATTAATATGGTATAAACCAAATTAAAAGTATTTAAAATTTGATACACAATATTTTAAATACTTTGTAAATATTTACCATAACAAACAATAATTAGTCAATCTAATAAAAAAGTATGTTTTTTGTTCTCTATTAGTTATCAATGCATATATATTTATCGTGAGCATTAATTTTGAAAAAAAATAATATGTGTAGTAAAAAATATTAAAATTTTAAAAATTCCTACTAACTTATATACTTTAATACAAATAGAGTTTCGATTATCAATTAATATAATTATATCTTTCTATCATGGTTAATATTATATGTCCATAGACCATTTCAAATGTCAACTAAATGATACAAATTTGATATTGTAAACAGAGTTCAAATCTAATTTTATTAATTATTGATATAGTAGTTATATCATAATATATATTCAATTTTATGAATCCAATTTATAAAAGATAAGTATCTAACAACAATATATTTTTAGATTTATATCAATAATATAATCAATTATATAATTTATCTTTTAAATCATGGTTATATTTTATGTTCATAGACCATCAAATGTCAACTAAATGATACAAATTTGATATTGTAAACAGAGTTCAAATCTAACTTTTATAATAATTGATATAGTAGTTATATCAATAATATATTTCAATTTTATGAATCCAAATTATAAAAAGAAGTATCTACAACAATATATTTTTGAATTTATATCAATAATATAATCAATTATATAATTTATCTTTTAAATCATGGTTAATATTTTATGTCCGTAGACCATCAAATGTCAACTAAATGATACAAATTTGATATTGTAAACAGAGTTCAAATCTAACTTTATAATTATTGATATAGTAGTTATATCAATAATATATATTCAATTTTAATGAATCCAATTTATAAAGAGAAGTATCTAACAACAATATATTTTTAGATTTATATCAATAATATATTTTCAATTTTATCAATCTAATTTATAGAAGAATAGAACTACCCAACAATAATATATATTTAGCTTTATATGAGTGTTATTATTGTTTCTTCGAGAGAAAATTGTTTTTGACGTATATTATTCTACTTCTTCAAACAATCTCTACGATTAGTGGCTTGCAACCCAATTATTTTCAAAGAAGTAGATATAGTTGGAAAAATTCTTATATTATTATTATTATTATTATTATTATTATTATTATTATTATTATTATTATTATTAGTATCTAATATTATGTATAACTATTAATGTGTCATGAGTTGCAAATTAAAGTATAATCAATATATAATTTTCTACATATAAAACTAAAATGGAGTAATCAACCATTCTGATTTGTTTTAATTTTCTACATACATATGAGTTGTTTGTAAAAATTCTCAAGTCATGTTGTATAGAAGTTTCATACTCAAAATATTGGAATTTAGATTTGTCATTTCTTTGACAAAATTAAAATGAAATAAATACAATGACAAAATCATTTTTATATTTTTTTAAAATATTTTGAAAATAAATTAGATTTACAACACAATAGAAGAGCATGACTAATTTGTTTGTAGGATGATAATCACTATGAATTTTAATACTAAATATATAATTAGTTGCAATTACGTTCCACAAAATATTCTAGTTCTAATGATCTTGAAATACATTATAACACAAGCAATATTCTAGTTTTAATGACTCTTGAAATACATTATATACTCTGTTCAATAGTCTCTAATAAATGCACCTATGCTCTGCTCATCTGCCTCTGATACGATTGATAAAGCAGGTAAACAATTGCCTCTAACAAGCTTGTCAAGCAAGTGATTGTCTGCCACTAGTAATCACATCATCACTTCAGACTTTGATCGTCTGACTCTAACTTATGTCGTATGCTCTAAAGGAAATCAACGATCTAAAAGAAGTCAACACTATGATGAAATTCAATGTTCCAAAGAAGACAAAGCAATTGTGCATCCTCTAATCAACATCTTGAATCTACTACTTGTTTGAAAGTCTTTAAGACAAGATCTAATCATATTATCCTCTATTTTGCTAACCTCATAATAAAGATACATAAAATTGATCATGAAGTTATATATGGATAAATATTAAAGACTGATCTGCCTTAAATGGTGATTGAAGATTTACAACGGTAATATTCTCAACAAACATTATTTTCCTATTTAAGAAAACATACTCAGACCATCAGAACTATGAGAGAGAAAATCTATGTGTTAAGAAGAAAAATTTGAAAAATGCAGGAACGCATCAATAGAGAGTAATTAGAATTTATGTAAATCAGTAAAAGTGTTCTCTCACATTTGTATTGATATAAGACTTGATATGTAACATTCTCTCAATGAGAGTGTAGAATCCTAAAAATAAACTTTGTGACAAATCAGACACAAACGAGAACTGATTTAAATCAGCTTGATAGTGGCAACAACCTTCTCACCCTAAGAGGTATGTGAAAAAGGTACCACGACTCTCATGAATCTCAACGTAAGATGCCAGAAAGTTGAGGAAAGATTTGCTGAAGACAACTTGAAAGGCTAGAGAAGAAATACTAAAAGGCTGAAAAGGAAGAGTAAAGAATATTTTTATGCTATTTATGGAAATAGTGGATTAAGTTACGACTATACTGAAGCAAAATCTCTTTGTAAATGGAGAACTAGAATATAGGAACAATTTTTTGTGAACTAGTGTAAAAATATATGTCTCTCCTTTTATCTTATTCTATTTCTCGCATCTTATTTATATATATTTATTATTCAACCTTACTTTGTCTAAACCTGTTTTATATAAGTAAGTGAAATGTTTTGATAAATAATAGTTTTGTGAGGAAATCTAAGTAGCTTTCAGAAGCGGCAAACACCAATTCAAACTCCCATTTATTGTATTTTCCAGCTCCTTCAATTGGTATCAGAGTTCGATCTCTTGATTTAGAACTTTACCATGTAAGAGCAAAGATCATTCTATGCTGGAATTACTAGGGAAATGGTCTGGCATTGTGTATGCTTTTGAATAAACATTTTTAAATTTGTTTACCTCTTTCAAATCCTGTATTGAAAAGGTATGCTTGCAAGGACTATAATTGTTATATGAAAAATAGATAAAGCGCTCTGCAAAATATCTACTTCTCAAATGTCAATTTCATCTCATTTCCAAAGTTTTCTTAAAAGCGTATTTTCTCTACTTTAGGGAAGTGTTTTCTCGTTAAAGTTGCTTTTATGCAAATCATTCTTCAATTATATTTTTAGCAGTAAAAAAAAAATCCCTATATTGAAACAAATGAATGACCAAAGAGAAGAATAACATGAATAAGGATTTATTGTCTCTTGAAACAAATTAATCATCTCAAAGTCATATCTATATGAAAGATATTTCATCGTGTGATCAACTTTCTTTTGAACAACAGATTAAAATGTGTATTTCCTCTTTTAAGATATGCTTTTATATGTTCTGAAATAAATTCCTTCCATTATATTTTATCTTTTGGTTGTGTCTTTTTTGAAACTCTTCAATGAAAAAACTGGACAAAACTGATATGCTTCTATAAGGCATAGTGAGTTAATAAGTGAGAAAAGTCTACTACTAATACTTTTTTCTTCCTCTTAGAGAAATAAGTATTGCTGACTACAAAAAATTGTTAGTGCAAAGTAATGGAAACATTATGGTGCATTTCAACAATGACTCTAACCATTTAGGGATCAGTTTTCTAAAAACTTCAACGATCTAGGGTATATGTTCAAATATGCGGGTAACCCTTTAGAAGAAGTTTTGAGCAATGCAACCTCTCACTCATCATCTTTTTTGTATCGTTAAAAAGGCAACAAATGGAAGATCCTTGTTAGAACAACGATGGTATATTTGAAATAATTATGAAGCCGAATTATCCTCAAAGAAACCTTAACTACATGTAAACGACCAAAACTCTCTTATGGAAGTCCATCATCTAATATTACCACTAGAAAAGGTAATCCAACAAATGAGTCTAATTATCTCAGCATCCGGTAAAACTCACGGTCATGCCAAAACCTATAATGAGCCACTTTGGCTATCCTCTGACTACAAGAACAAACATCACAACCAAGACAACTCTGCTTCTGGTTAGAAGATCATTTGATAGAAAAGTCCAACCAACTTTGGTAAATAAGTGAAATAACATATTTGCCATATTACCCTTGTTTTGCCATCTTCGGGTACCTTGTACTTTATTTTATTATTTAATGTGCACTTATTTTTCGTACCTTATATGCTTTTGTGTTATGTGCTTATGTTTCCTATCTTTCATTTTGTGTGTCTAAGTTATCCCTTATGTTTGGATTCGTGTATGTCCTAGTTCTTATCGCATGTGTTCTTATTTTTGAAATTTTTTATTTGTTCACTTTCATTAAATTCTATGTTTTTGATCCATCGTAAAATGATTATTTAAACCTCTATCCTCTCTTGTTTTTTTTTTTTTCTTTCAAAATCATTGTTTTCATTAAAAACCTTCTCTCCGAACCCAATTTTTTAATCCAAAAACCTTTTGAACCTTAAACCCTCTAGGAAAAAACAGTTATATATCTCATTCTTTATTAAGTCTTCATCTTCCTAAATAATCTTCTTCTTACACTATAGTCTCATAAATATTTCATGATTTTCTTAAAACATGAACTGCATAACCTAAATGGTGAAATGTTCAAAAATCTTGATTTTGGTACATCTGTGAACTGTGGATCATACAAGAATGTTTGCAAAATGCCTTCAAAGAATCACTTTGTGGAACCATTTGGTATCAATGTCTCATTCTTTCACCCAAGCACCTTAAGTACAAAGAAGAAGTAAAAAAAAGAGCATTGAAGGTTTTGTGCCCTCATTTTGTTTGAATCTTCTTGATTGAATGGAAATATGTAAGTAATAAAGAAGAAAGGTTGGAGCACCTACAATTTTATCAAACATCTATCTTTAGAAAGTTATATCCCCCAAATCTATTTTAGAGAAGGTCCCACCAGACAAATCAAAATAGTTAGAGAAAAGGGAAGACTGCGCCATCTCCTTTTTTCTAATTATGTATGACAAGTCAGAAGGTAGGTTCCTAGATATGAAAACTTTGTCATCTTTGTATGAGATAAAAGTTCAAATAACGAAGACTTCTACTGAAGAAAATGTTAAATAAAGGAACTTAGTTGTTTTTTATGTATTAAGAATTTGTGATTCAAACCTAATATATAATATAAATTAATCTATCTGGGTTAGACAACCCTTAGAAAGACCTTAAGACAATTTTTAAATCCTTTTTGTAACAAGTATTGTATTTGTAATGTAATTTGTATGTGTCACAAGTGTAATGTGAGTTATACATTGAATTAATCTTATTCATCTTTTTTTATCTTCTAGTTTTTTCCTTTGTCCCGCTTGTTTTCTGTCGACTTTCTATTCTCTTTTCCTTTTCTCTGTTTTTCAAAAAAAAAAAAAAAAAAAAAAATTCCCATCCTCTATTTTTCTTTAAAAAAACCCGCTTGCTTCCTCTTCTTTTTTCGTATTTAATAATTACTCCCTTCCATCAACCACAACTCTTCACCTCCCTTCTTTTTGCCTTGTGTTCTTACATTGTCTCACGTGTCATAAAGTATCTGTCATAACATGTCCCACTCTTCATTTTCCTCCACGCCCTCATCATTATGTCTCCTCTTTCTAAAAATTTTTTTGTTTTCTTTCTAGAGAAATCTGGCTATTTATACCTCAAATGTTTTTCCTACTTAGTTGTGTACTTTAAATCTTCTTTATGTCCCTATGATTTTCATTGTGTTCATCCTTTTACGCTCCTCAATCTCATCTTCTATTGAGGTTGGTTCATCTTCTGGTAGGAAAAGGAAGTCACGTTCCTCTATATAGAAGGAGCAAATCCCACCATCTAAAGTTGCCTTAATGAGGAGTGATATTCTTCTTGAACAACTAGAAGCCTGAATTGCTCTGCAAGAAATTGACCACAAGTTGGACCTTCTCATCTCTCAAATGGAGGAACCAACTGAACTCTTAAGGTGTGTCCTTAGATGTCTCTAAAACTTATGCCTAGGATTAGCTTTTCTTTAAGTTACCCTTTTTTTTTTACTTCTTGTCTCTTCTTTATATTCGTGATATTTTTTTAATGAAAGTACCCTTTCTTTACTTTTGCTCTTTTTCGTTTCCTTCGAGCTTTCGTTTAAACTTATGCTAATCATTTGTATGTGGCGTGATGATTTCTTTTATCCTTCTTGTGATCCTTGTGTATGTTTGGCTTACTATAAGTTCATTAATTTAACCTTTTTCGACAAAGACAAAGGGAGGGAAATGTAGAAGATATAGTAATACAATTAATTATATGGTATGCATTTGCATCATTTTCATGATATCTCTGTGTAATTTTACCCTCATGTGTGTCAAAAATAAAATGAATTAATAAAGTTTGAAATGCTTAATCGAGTCGCATTTATCAATTGATGTTTTGATGATAGCAAAAAACAAACAAATAAAGAATAATCATCCCAAACTGTATTTTCTAGTGTACAAATTAAGTTAGAAGACAAGAGTCATATTAATGACTATCCATCTTAAGTAGCATAAATTACCGAGCAAATAGAGACAATATCTATGTGTTTCTAAACACATAATACTATCTTCCAATATAACATTAAATGTTGTCTTGTAAGACCCATAATTTAAAGTATACCTTTATGTATTCTTGTGTATTTTGATATTGGGCTCGGAGCCTTTTTAGCAAAGTTATTAATATTTGGAGTTACTATGATCAAAAAGATATTTTGATGCCGATTAGAATTACTCGTCGATGAATAAAGAAAAGGAAATAGAAAAGAAAGGAAATAGAAGAAGAAAAGAAAGAAAGGAAAAGGGAAGGAAAGAAAGAAATCTAAATTTCATCTTCTTCTTTGTCGCGTGAACCATCTCCCTCATTCCTCCATTTTTCGTTTTCTTTGCTTCATTTAAGTTTCGAGAATTGAAACCCAAGGCTAGTGGTGAGAAAGATCAAGTTCTAAACTCCTTCCTCCTTCTCGGATTCAAAACGGAGTTAGGAATCTCAAAAACCGTCAAACACAAATCTCCCCTTTCATCTAGATCTAAGCTTCGTTTCGCGAAGGGATAGAAGGGAAGTTGCTCAATACCACGCTAGGTGTAGGGAACCAACTTTGGAAGCGGCGTTACGAGCGGAGATTTTACCGGATTTACTCGCGGTACCGTAATCGCACGTTAGAGCTAACCATGAAGGTAAGGGCTCCTTCCAAACTTCTAGTTTGCATTTAGGACTTATCTGTGGTTGTGTGGAAAGGAATTTGTTAGGGTTGAAGTGTTGATTTGGGGGAAAATGAATCTAAGGCTTTTAATGGGTTAAAATCTTAGAGTTTAGGTTTGGTTATATTGATGAATGTTTCGTGGAAAATGAATTTAAACTCATTTATGTATGATTTTGAGTAAATGAAACTTGTTGTGTTTGAGTGGTGGATTGTGTTGATTTGTTGTTGTCGTATTTGACGTGTTCTTAATTAATACTGATGAAATTGTTCTGTGTATGGTTGGATTCTGTGGAGAAATGAATTGATGTGTTTTGGTATGAGTTGTGGATTGGATCTGATAATAGGTTTGAGTTGTTTTGTGTGGAATTTGAAAATCATTAGAGTTAAACGAGTATTAAAAATGGGGAATCTTTATATATCTCGGTTTACTTAATGTTGTCGTGAAAATCGTTTAAGTTAAATGAGTATTAAGAATGGGGAATCTCTTAATGTCTGTTTTACTTAATGTTATCGTATGGTTTTGAGGAAATGAGATTTGATGTGTTTGAGGGGTATGTTGTTGTGATGATTGTGTTCTTCGTATTTGACGTGTTTATAATCAATGCTTATGAAATTTGATATGTGTATGGTGGATTTTGTGGTGAAATGAATTGATGTGTTTTGGTGTGAATCGTGGATTGAATTTGATAATATGTTTGAGTTTGTTTTTGTGTGGAATTTGAAAACCATTTAAGTTAAATGAGTATTAAGAATGGGGAATCTCTTAATGTCTTGTTTACTTAATGTTTGTTTTTGGAAAACCGTTTAAGTTAAATGAGAATTAAGAATGGGAATCTCTTAATGTCTTGTTTATTTAATGTTTGTTTTGGAAATCGTTTAAGTTAAATGCGAATTAAGAATGGGGAATCTCTTAATGTCTTGTTTACTTAATGTTTGTTTTGTAAATCGTTTAAGTTAAATGATATTAAGAATGGGGAATCTCTTAATACCTTTGTTTACTTAATGTTTGTTGTTAAAATCATTAGAGTTAAACGAGTATTAAAAATGGGGAAATCTTTTAATATCTCAGTTTACTTAATGTTTGTAGTGGAAATCGTTTGAGTTAAATGAGTATTAAGAATGGGGAATCTCCTAAACTACATTTACTTAATGATTGTCGTTCAAAGTAAGAGTTAAATAGGTAATTAAAATGGGGAATCTTTTAATATCTGCTTTACTTTAATGGTGTTTGTCCGTGACAGACTACACCCCTGTAAATTGTGTTTGTCTGTGAGAGACTGCACAGGTGTTTGTCCGTGAGAGACTACACCTTTGTAGAGATTGGTGTTTTGTCCGTGAAAGATACACCCTGGTGAGAGATTGCACAGGTGTTTGTCCGTGAAAACTTAACCCCCTGGTAAATTGTGTTTGTTCCGTGAGGGACTGCACAGGTGTTTGTCCGTGAGAGACTACCCCTTGGTAATTGTGTTTGTCCGTGAGAGGACTGCACATGGTTTGTCCGTGTGACTACAGCCTGGTAAATTGTGTTTGTTCGTGAGAGACTGCAACAGGTGTGTATCCGTGAGAGGAACTACACCTGGTTAAATTGTGTTTGTCTGTGAGAGACTACACAGGTGTTTGTCCGT